>JAUZSU010175779.1:0-12853 GCA_034780255.1 Parotocinclus maculicauda | reverse complement strand
CTACAACACAATGTATAGGTACTCAGCATGCGAAGTAATAATACTGTAAAAAACAAGTTCTTACTAAATTCCAGTCACCGTATGAAGAACTTATCCAGTGTGATCTGACGCGTTCTCTTGACGGACTGCACTTGAACAGAATAGAGAAAGTGGTTGGCGTGTCACCTCCCGCTTGTTTTGCTCTTGTCAAAACAACTTTTCGGATTTCCTGACCTTTGATAAAAGCATAAATTCTCCCGGGGATCCCATAAATCGCTGACCCGCTTTGCAGTGAGTAAGTGGTGACTTGTAGTTTCTTTTTCTTATTCGCTCTCACGTTCTTTGGTCCGATTAAGCGGAATTTTGGTTCGAATAAGCGAATAGCATTACACATATATAATAGGATTAAGCGGCTGGTCCCATTAACCGGTGGTCCTATTAACTGGATTCGACTGTATTTAAAAAAGGAAGCGGAGGGTACTAGTCTTACCGGGCGACTCCTGGTGCCGCTCATTTGGTTAGTGTAAAAAGAATAAACAATAAACAACGCCTGCCCCCAATTAAAACTACGTCCAATTTTATTGAACCAGTTATTGCAACACAGTAAACGGAGTGCTTTGCTACCAACCTCTGGTTTTGTCAATAGGTTTAAGCTCCATTTTGTGTTTTTTTGTGTGTTGTTACTGAAAGGGCATTAAGAAAATGAGTGGGTTGTGTACACTGCACTCGCATTTGCACAGCAGGAGTAATCCGCTCACCATACCAGTTTTCCCTCACATTTCCCGTGTGTGAATCACAGCCTTGAAGGATGTGCAAGTCTAAAAGATTTTGCTTGACCACATGACACCAGCGCCTCAGCTCTTTAGGATTGTTGAAATAATGCTATCTATAAACACGGTGGGATTTTTGTTACAGGACTAGCTTGGCCAACGTAGCCCTATTGCTTTACTCAGTGTGCAACATTTATTTTAAAACTGTAATGATGTCCAAGGCTGTGAAATCTGCTCCATACTTTGGATTGCTGCCACATTGATGGCTAAGTGTCCCTCGTGGGAAACAAGTCATTCTGAAAATTGGCTACAACACTAAGATGCTCATTCCAGAAGGTGTATTTTTAGGGATTTTTGTGTAGTGTGGCACATGCAAGCAATACACACGTTTTATTCAATAATGTATAGTTAGATGTATCATGCATTGTACTGTATGTCTTGAGGCTTTGGCAGTCGTGACGTTTGAAAATGGCATCTCATCATTTCCCGTCTCCAACAGACCTTCCTATTCCAGATGGAAGCATTACAACACTTACAGTGTGTGTAACTTTTAAGTGCGAGTGATACAATTCTTAATTGTTTCTATAACTGGATTGATTCTGCATGTGATTTCAAACTGTGTTTGTGATCTTTAATGTTTTTTTTGGAAATATAAGCAGGGCGTTATGAAAGTCCCTTGAGAGAACCAGGTTTATACTGTTTATACTATACATGCTACTCATAACGCAGTACAGACTTACAGCAGATTTTGTCAAGTATGAGTGATGATCTACTATGAGGTCAGAGGGATCAGCATCACATACTGCATTATGCAACGATTTCATTTACAAAGAACAAATATAGAATTACAATGTGATGTCCGATAGCATCCATTCAAATATCCATCCATCTCATCCAGGTCTAATCCTAATCAAGCTCAGATCTCATCCAGGTCTAATCTTAATCAAGCTCAGATCTCATCCAGGTCTAATCCTAATCAAGCTCTGATTTCATCCAGGTCTAATCTTAATCAAGCTCAGATCTCATCCAGGTCTAATCTTATCAAGCTCTGATCTCATTCAAGTCTAATCCTAATCAAGCTCAGATCTCATCCAGGTCTAATCTTATCAAGCTCTGATCTCATCCAGGTCTAATCTTATCAAGCTCAGATCTCATTCAAGTATAATCTTATCAAGCTCAGATCTCATTCAAGTCTAATCTTATCAAGCTCTGATCTTATCCAGGTCTAATCTTATCAAGCTCCGGTCAGAAAGTGCCTAATATAGTCTGATCTCACGTAACTCTGATCCTGTCCAATTATTTTTGCCGGTAAGCTCTGATCACCTCACCTCACATTCGTAGCCAATATTGTCCATCTTTGGTTTCCAACTCCAGTCTAGTGTAATTCATCTCAACTCCAGACTCCTATACTTACAGGTCTCTCTTCATTCTTTCTCATTGAGCTCTTCCTTGTGGATTATACCTGTCAAAGGCAAGACATTTGAAACTACAACATCAACAACAGCAAGAACATGATCATCCATCTATACTCTACTACATACAGTAAGCCCTTTTAAATACAGCCCATCTCTCTTCTGCACCTTCCCCCATTCTGATACAGTCCCACCTACTGTGGCATTTGAAAGGAGGCAGATTGTTAGTGGGATCACAGGGGGCAAGTAAAGTTCCAGTGACCCTGCTGAGAAAACACACTGGCTTTTTTAAGGGATTTATTCAGCCCCAGACTGAACTTGTCCTCCACTGGAACTACGATGTAAAACAGGTCTTTGTGCATTCCGCCTCAGGAGGCTCGCATTACATACCCTCTGAGGCTATCCAAATAACTCATGATATAATTACAGCTCTTGTTAATTATTGTTCCACGATGAGTGGTGCGATTACTCGAGTTCAGCTGTGCCTTGGTAATTACTCGCATGACATAGGTGCTTGGAAGATCAGCACACGTGCAAATTGAGCAAAGGAAATTACCAGTGGAAATAAGAGCAAGGACGCATGGCTGTTTTTCTTTGTGTAGCCTATCTCTCCCTATCTCGTGGGGGGGGCAGGGGACCGAAAAGTGTTCACGTCCCATAGGGAGAGTCCCTGCGACAGCAATTATCGGCGTTTATTACCGAGAAGAAGTGTATCCAGTGGAGACCAGCGGAGATGTCCAGTTATGAAATAACATGTTTTACCCATAATCTCTCCTAATAGGAGTTCATTCATAGCTGAGAATGAAAATATGACGCGTTTCTTTACACCGTATAATATTTTTTGTGTGTGTGTGTAATTGTCTTAAAACACTAGTTTTATTATACAGTGTTCCCTCGCCACTTCGCGATTCACCTTCCTCGGTCTCTGTGCATCGCTCTGTGCAAAAAATATTGGAAAAAAATAGAAAAAATATATCTCAGATTTTTGCTGTTTCGCTGGTTTTTGCAGAACTTTTACTTTAAAAAAAACCACAAAATGTATAATAAATATTTTTTAAAATATGAATGCTAACAATAAAATAATGTTATAAATGATTAAATCGCGAATCCGCCGACGATCATATTTGAAGAATACAAACAATTTTTTTTTTTTGGTATTTTGCGGATCCGCCGCAGTACTAATTTTATTTTTTTAGCTTTTTCCGTTCTCCGGTGGAGAGCCAACGGTATTGTTCTGTACATTAAATTTTTCCTCCTTCCTTGTATTGATTCCACATAGTCCTCGAGAAATTGAAAAGTGCTAAAAAATAAAGATTTATTTTACATTTTTTCCTCTCTCCTCAGTAGATTCTTAAGTAGGGACATCCGAGGAACAAGCAATTTAAAAAAGTAATAAAATAAGTAACAAAATAGATTTTAAAGCAAAATAGATTTTAAAATCAGCCCTAAGTGGGAGGTCCTCTGAGGCACATCGTCTCTTAGTGACTAAACGATGGAGGGAGTTACTGCACTCTGGTGGGACTGGGTTTCTGTTGATGAAGTAGTGATGCTGAGGTGGAGGAACGTCTAAGTGTGTGGTGCTGGAACTGGTACCAGAACATCTCTTCGGAGAGAAAAGAGAAAATGTAGTTACTTATTGGTTAGGAGCACAGAGTCTATTATGAATCACTGATTCCATGTGCAGCATGAAGCTCCGGCAGCACTACTATAGCAGCAAAGCTAAAGGGAGAGAACCAGAAGTTAACACAGCCAAGAGGCAAGAGCCAACCTGAGCCATGCGTCATGGTCTAAATCTAACTAGAAGCCTGAGTAAGTAGGAATCCTCAGTGCCTGGGATTGCACCTTGTTAGGTATGCAAAGTATTGGCATCACAGTGGTTAAGGCAATGTACTATTGACCGGTGCTCATTGTGAATAATTAAATATGTTTGCTGTTCGATTTAGTGTTGAAAAACTGTAGGAAAAAAGCAAGCAAATGGCACCCATTCGGCAAATTACTCACAGTATGCATTTACAACATTTAGCAGACGCCTGCTCTAGAAGGATGGGTTCAAATCCCATAGAACTTAGCCCTCAGCTGCATGGATTGTAAGATTGTTTTTATTTAAGACTGCTGTAAACAGGTGTCATTTGATTGGATTTTTCTATAGTTTTTCAACACTGAATCTAACAGCAAACATATTTAATTATTCACAACGAGCACCAGTCAACTCAGCTTTATAGTATATATTTCATTACTTTTATTTCTACATAGTTTCTCCTGTAACTGTTACTCAGTCCTGTTGCACTTTAAATGAGTAACAGTTTTCAACAAATACATAAAGTTAAGCCACATGGCATCAATACTAATAAGATCAGGACACTTTAATACATTTTTTCCAATAAGTAAACAACAGCTAAAATTATATTGGATAGTAAACTGAGATTGATCTGCTCAGTAATAGCTACAGTATCAATATATATACAGGGAAAAAATAAGAGAGAATTTTTTGGTCTTGCCTTGATCTTCTGAAGATCCAGTGAAATCAGCTTCCTATTGAACATGTGCCTAATGGTATGTTCCATCATTTCCAGAAGTTGTTATATGTTAGGGTATGCTGGGGTCATGACTAAAATATGTTTTTTAAAGTAAATTTTTTTTATAACTATTATTATTTAAAAAATATTTAAGCCAAAGATGGTATATGGATTGAGACTACAATGTAAAATACTGTGCATACGATTTCTGATTAATGTCATTATTCTTTTTCTTTGTAAAGTGTAATATTAGAGGCCAGGGACAGCTAACAAACGGGTACTTTTGAGTAATGTTTTAAATTATATAAATTACATTTTTATTTGCTTAATAATAAAATGTTTTTTACAATTAATGATATTAATGATATATACATGTAATATCTTGGGGATGGAAATAGCTCAAACCCGGTGGAATGGCACTTATATTGTTAATTGGGTGTGTGGTAAATATTTTGAGGCAGATATTACACCTAGACTTATACAAAAGTTTGTGCACCCTTGATCAAATAAGACACCAGTGTCTGATCTAACAGGCGTTATTAGTGTTTAACTGCTCTTATTAAACCAGTATGTCCGCAATAGGTAGTTGATAGGTAGTTAATAGGTAGTTAATAGGTAGTTAATAGGTAATTATTGTGTGTGCTAAGCATGGACTGAACTGTACAAGTTTGCAGATAGAGACCCGAACAGCTACAGAAATAGACCAGGCATACACATACATTGCTACATCTCAAACAACACTAGCACCTTTGATTCCTTAATGCTGTCTGCTTGTTAGGTCCATTATCTGAACTTCCTCTTAGGGCCGGCCAGCTGTCCACATCTATTAGCAATCAATAGGAGCGAGATCGCACTTGTGTCCCTATTCGTCCCTCAGCTAGATGGCTCTGAGACCGACTTTGATTGATCCGTTTCTGCCACTTTAAACATTAACCCATGTCCCATTCCCAGCCAGTGGAAGTAGGAAGTGGTGGACCTTAGAAGGAACCTCGTGCTTCCACTGACCGTCTCAATTCTGCTGGAGCTTTTGTGCTCACCAGGCTGGCCTCAGGATTCCCAGGTTAAGCATTAACATGCAAGACGGTGCTTGAGGGAGACTGATTACCTACAGGTCAGCTAAACCATTGAAACAATCAGTGTCAGTATCGTTGCCTCCCTCCTCCTTTCAATCATCTCTGCTTTTCCATCTTCCATGGTTCATATTACTAATTAAACACTTCAGTATTTACCTTACTTCAGATTACTTTAGATTTTAAAGCATGACTTCACATTTCCAGCATTAAAGATAAAGATCCAGGCATACAGGTGATCTGAGTGAGAATATTAAGGGCCAAATGTTGGCAGGATGTTTTTTGTACATATTTTTTTCTATCCTACAGAGAATAACTTTCAGGCTTAAGCATGCCCTCCTAGTACATGCAAGAAGATCATGGGTCCCAGATAAAAAGGTCTGAGTCCTTTCGCTGATGTCCTTCCCGTGTCCACGTGGTTTCACTCCGGGTGCACCAGATTCTTTGTGCAGTCCCATGACATGCTTTAGGTTAATTGATTACCTAAGTGTCTCCAGTGTGTTAGTGTGTGTATGAGGGCATGAGTGTGTGTGCTAGTACTGATAGGACTATTGTTGCTCCAGTCTCGTGCCCTGTGCTGCCGGCAAGGCACCAGCTTCCCTGTGACCCTGTAAAAGGATTAAGCTGATAGACATTTGCACAGCGCTGTAGGTGTAAATGATTTTTAGCGTGCATTGACAGCTCGGAACTGTACGAATCCAACATGTTTGAGGGAGTGTTTAATACGACTGTAAGGTGGCTAAAACTACATAAGAGCAGCTTAAACACAGCTTGCAGTATAATGACTGTCATCTGAATGCATGTTATGATGTATAGTTTTCCAGTGCGCTTTAAATAACTGCCCTCAGACGTCCATTACGAGCGAGTCGGCATGTTTCGGTGCTTTTTAGTGCAGGAAATGATTCTTTGTTCTAATAACAGAGATGCTTTTGATGCTGTGAAGAATACTCCTTTTGTTCCGTTAACTTTTGATTTGACATTATATTTGTAGACCCAGGAGTGGTTCCATTTGCTATTTCAGATGTTTTGACCCACCTTACATGGTGACATTTCCGACTATATTAATAGTTACTCATGCTTAGAAATGGCTTAAGAGTCAAGTAGCTTTAATAGCTCTTGATGGCATGCGTCTGTCACGGAGAGCGGAGGCATCCTGTTCTAAGACGGCATCGTCCATTAACACAGAAGCTCAGCCGTAATGGGCGACGCGGGTCTGGAAGTGCTGCACACCTTTGTTTTATACCAATCACACGCCATCATTACTTGTGAGGCGTACAGTTAGGGTTTTATGCACTGAGCCTGGGGCAAGAAGTGCGACAAGGTCAAAGATGTTCAGCATGAATGAAAGCATTGCGCTCCAGCACGGCTTCACGGCCAAATACGGTTCTTTTCTCCTGCACAAAAAGGACAAGCTGCAATATTTTCAAGCTTTCTCAGCTTGCAGGTGTTCGCCGATGCACGCTTTTGGGTTTGGGTATGCACCTTTGCAATAACATGTGACCTTTTCCATATTCAATCCCAAACCACTTAGCTAAAAGTACGCTATTTTTAGTTTACAAGCATCCCTTCATAGGCTCTATAAAAAGCTCTCTATATATATTATTTTTTTATTTTAGGCACGGTGACAGCATTTTGACAAGACCTTTTGCCAGTAGCCAAATTAACATACCGTGCCTGTTAAATCTATTAACATGCAAATCAATGCACGGGCTCAATAGCCTGTTGTCATACCTACTCTGAAAGCCCAAATAAGTTCTAGTGAAAATAGAAACACACACACACACACACACACAAGAGCCATACTCGATAAGACATACTCTGTTACTATGGCAACATCTCTGGCTCAAGCTAAGATTGCAGAGGTCTGTATTATTGCCGCGGCTCATACATTCATGCAATGCGTCATTAATGGATTTCTTAGTGCAGAACAAATGATCAGGCTAAAGTCAGATTGGGCGGTGTTCAATTACCACTCTGTGGTATTAAAATGAGCGTTGATTTGTGTCCAGCTCGAACTTACTGTAAGTACAGACATTATACAAAAAAGTTATTTCGAAACACCTCTGGGTTCCACTTACCATAGTCCAGGTACAATTGAGACATGGGAAACCATAAATAGTGTCCTTAAATATGTAAACAAGTTTGTTCACCTTAGACACCTGTAAAATCAAAACATTCATTTTTTCAGGAGTGGAAACCAAAGTGGCAGACAAAGCAGCTTATAATTGTATATTATCTTCTGTTATCTTATTCCAATGCAGAACTGAGCAAGCCTAGGTTGCCAGTGGGGAGGAAAAACTCCCTAAATGTTACAATGAAGAAATCTTGGGAGGACCAAACCTCAAAAAACTCCTTACTCAAAGTAATTTGAATAAACAGAAAAAAGAAATATTAACAGAGTGAGTAATTCAAATAAAGTATAGTAATAGGTAGAGTAATATTAAAGACAAAATGAAGAGTATATTAGAGTAGATAAAATAACTTTCACCAAAGACAGCGGTGAAAAGAAATGAAATATTGCATATAATAAAGTAAATGTATGCATAAAGACATTTTAAATCCAATACACAGAGTCACTGCAGGACCTTGTGTCCTCATTGAGAAAGTTTTGGTGGCATGCCGCGCTCAGTCAACGAGTAACTGGAGGGAGTCACTGCCTTCTGATGTGGTTTGAGTAATAGTTGAGTAAGGGCTGGAAATGATGATGGAAGAACAGCTTGGAACAGCTTGAGTGGAGCTGAAGTGGAGGGACATGTTAGTGTGGCACTGAAACTTATTTATCAAGAACGTCTTAAAAGTGATAGAGTCTTATAAGACACAGTTAGGATCGTTGCTTAAGAGCTCAAACTTGAGCAGTCAGTGTTGGGACTTCTTGAGAACCCTCAACCTTTTGGTCCATAGATCAGTACCCTAACCAGTGGACATGTTTGGATGTTTTGTTGACTGTTTAAGGACTCCATGACTTTGCTGCAGCATTTATATGAGTAGAGATTTGATCATTTCAGATTTGCCTGTTGCACTTCAGGTGGGTTGATCCCTCATCCTCCATTCTCCTCCATCTCCTCCCATAATTAAAGCCACACCGTAGAACCACACCGGTTCCCTTAGGAGTGGTGCTAATATTAGTAGCAATATTCAGCAGTGCACAATTCCCAGTTGATTTGTGTCCGGAACGCTACCTGCGTGGAGTTTGTATGTTCTCTCTTTCTGTCAGGATGGGTTTCTTGTAGGTATTCTGGTTTTCTCACACAATCTAAAAACAAGCGAAAAGCATGCAAGTAAAATCCCATTCATTTTAACTGAGCTTTACAGGATTTAAACAAATTTTGCAAATCTGCATCCAAATCCGTTAAGGATTGACACGTAGATTTGCATCCTTGATGACGCAGCAGGTCTATTGACCAATAGCGCTGCTGCTTTGGCTGCAGTGACCTGAACGGGCAGAGCTCACTGAAGCCATGTGTAAGCACAAAATTTTATATAACTACCATTTTCTTTCGGTATTAAACTTGTCTGCCACTTGCCCTGTTCTTCTCTGGTTCTTATTTTTGTTCTTCGTATGGGGATGGGGGAAGTTTGTGGGGTGTTTGTTTTATTATTCAGGTATTCTTTCGTGATTACATTGTGTACCGCAAATTTTAATGTTTAATTATGGTTTCATGCTTACCTGCAAGATTGTATTAGGGTGGAAGGGAGGGTTTGTTGTTATATCTCTACTTTATTAGGGCCATTTGTTTTTTTACTTACCCCTGCGTGTTTGTTGTATTGTTATAGTTGTAAGAATTGTAAGAATATGATGAACCCACAACCTTTTCTCTTTCATGGTCCCACGTCCCCTCCAAAGCAGAAGGAAAAAAAGGTAGTGTTGCAGAGCCATGTGCAGAGCCATGCAAAAGGCAAACATCTAGCGTGGCCTCGGCTTAACGCTGCAGAATATTCTTGTGCAAACATCTTGTAATAGCATATTACAACCAGAGGGGTCTTTAAATTCCTGAATGCCAAATAGTTGCCAAATAGTTGGCAGCTTTAACGACCACCTCAAAACATATTTACGTAATTCAGTTAGTACTGCTCCTCTTTTATTACATCATACAGTCACGATATAATCACTGCTCAAGAGGATCGTGTTCCTTTAATTTCAGGCAACTCTATTCAATATTTTGGTCACTGAATTAATCTTCGTAACCAGCTCATTTGTATTTTCGACCATGATGGGATGGTAATAACTGTTTAATCAGTATAATGTGGCTGTGTGTAAAGCTGATAGACGGCTTTCGTTTAGACACAGCAGTGGGAAACTGAATTGTTAACGGAATGCAATGGACATTTTATATACTGTACGTGTAGATAATGTAGCCATCCCTAATGTGTATGAGCAGTGGAGTCGTCTCTCCATGCATAAATCATTGTGTCTGGAGCATAACCATACTCATACAGAGCCCTTATCCTAAGGCTAACCCATAATTCACTGGGTTAGAGTTCCATAAATGAGGTCCTTGATCCCAGCATTGCAAGCCTGGGCCTTTAGAAAGTGCTGCTTCTATCAGCTGCATCTTACTCCTGAGCCAGTGAAACTGCTGTGGGATATCCAGTGTAAGCAAACACCGTTGAAACAGGTTGCAAGCACACAACCACACAACTTTAATAAGATTGTACAGGGAGTCATTTAACCTCCTTTAATCTGATTTCTGACCCGCTTCAGAGCTGCCCAAAGCTTCCTTGATCAAATGCAATCATGTTTTTCGTGAAGTAGAACCATTTGGAGCACCCAGTCTCATAGCAGAGGAAGCAAGTAGCACAAGCTGAAGCATGTAGCACATTTTAAAAATCGGTTTACTGAGTCTCGCACTGGACGCAAACTTAAGAACTGTTGATCTTCTTACTTTACCATCTGGCAGACTGACAGACAATTTAGGAATTTTCTGTTGCAGTGGGAACCAACTGTATAGGTGGAGGTGGTGGAGGAATAATGGAACTAGCTTGTGTTGTGTTTCACTGTACGGGGTGGAACAACTGTGGTGGGGCAGTGGTACTGGACTTTAGACTAAAGAAATTAAGACTGAAACCTTTCCCTATGCAGATTTTAGTTAGTTGCTGCCCCCTAGTGTTGGCCATGTTGATGTGCAGGTTTCTTGTTCTATATCGCCGTTAATCCTTGAATATTCTGCTTATTTTTTGCACAAAATTACACTTCAAGTTACATTTCATTAAACTCATCTATTACCTATCAGCTATTATTTCTGGATTTAAGTTTGTTAAACACGAGAGTTATTTCATAATACAGAAAATGAGCAAAGGAACAGTTCTGGGCCCACTTAAATTTTCCCTCAACCCACATAACGCCATTGTCTGAATACAGTGATGAACTTTATTATGACTGGCAACAGTTAATAGTGGTTAACATTGCCCTTGAGGTTGCAATACCAGAGACATAAGTGCCTAAACTGAGGTCCAGAACTCTATGCTATATTGGTTAGTGCTGCTCTGATGCTGGTTTACCTTAAATTCTCGTTCTGGTAAAGCTGGATGACATCTGTTGTACAACACTGAATCATTTTAAGGGGGGCTGGGACAGGAGGGCATAGGTGCAGACTGGCACCAGTGGTTATGTTAGAGGGGCCAGTTACTTTCTATCTGAATGTGCATTTTTGCCACATGTTCACACGACTGCGGTAACACACTCCTATCAGGGGCATAAGGCGACCAAGCTTGTTGTAACAGGAATGCCACACATCCCATCCGCACCACCACTAATACCACTGCCCAAAACATTTATTCATTTCTTATCTGCTTATCCTAGTCATGGTTACAGGAGAACTTTATTCTTGTCTTGGTCCTCCCAAGGTTTCTTCCTTCTTTATTCAGGGAGTTTTTCCTTTCCACTGGCGCCCTAGGCTTGCTCAACTTGGGAATGGCCTTTTAAGATAATATAAGATTGTAAAGCTGCTTTGAGACAATGCACCATTGTAAAAAGCGTTATGGAAATTAATTTGATTTGATTTGATTTTGAACCATTGCCTAGGCGGCGGCACAGGGGCCGATCTATCCTAGGGCGCAAACACTCACACACTAAGGGCCCTTTGGAAACACTAATTAACCTAACACGTCTTACATATCTTTGGAATGTGCGAGTAAACCAGAGTACCCGGTGAAAATTCACCCATGGTCGGGGAGGACATGCAGATTCCATGCAAGGAGAGCCCAAGGCAAGGGATTTTGCAGCTATGAGGCAGCAAGCCACGTAACTCCAAGGTTAAACCTTGAGATATGATGGTGAACATCAAATAATGGTACTTTTTGTGAACAGTCAGGGCTTTTCTTGGTGTTCGGCCATTTCAGAACAAACTACTCATCTTCAGCATTGCACTTCTGATATAATGACTCAGTCCTCCCCCTAAACATACAGCTCACAAATGCAGCCTAGTTCCCATTCATGTTCTTTTTGGGCTCCTTGTTCATAGTTGCTACATCTTCTTTACAGAAATGACGACGTTGTAGAAATGTCAAATGTTTGTGATTGGTAAGCAGAGGGAATGGGGGGTTGGCTAATAATATCCTTGCGAATAAAGAGCAACAGAAAAGTGCAGCACGCCTCAAATGGAGCCAATCAAAGCACAAAGGGATTTGAGAGGGTAGTAATTACACCATAGAGTACTTGTCATTTTTGATACGCCGGATAAAAAGAATGTAGAAGGACGAGTGTGTATGTGTCTGTTAACGTGTCGAAAATAGCTGATTCATTATTTCTGATTTCTGATGGAAACGTGACTAACGTGAGGAACTCAAAGTTGTAAATCTCCCTATAAGGAAAATGTCAGGAATCTACAGGTCCCTACGTTGTTCAAAAAAATATTCGAAAGCGTTCAGTTTCCATACCCAAGTCCTATGATTACTACGCACAACATTTTCATGATAGCAGTAATGAATCACCAAAGTGTAAGAGCAGGCATTGAATTCTGCCAGTAGAAACTTATTCAAAACTAGTCATAACACTTTACTTTGAGGGCCACATTTACATTTACATTTACAACATTTAGCAGACGCCCTTATCCAGAGCGACTTACAACTTATACAGTCTTACAATCCAAGCAATTGTGGGTTAAGGG
>JAUZSU010175768.1:0-12853 GCA_034780255.1 Parotocinclus maculicauda | reverse complement strand
TTAAATATTAACTGAAATATTATATTACAGAAATCCATGATGTCTGTTTATCTGCTCAAATTGCTTTCTGTCTACTTTCTTACCAGATATTTACTTACATTTATAGCATTCAGCAGACGCCTTTATAGCATCTCATCCAGTCTTACCAGTCTTACTTGCTTAAGGACCCAACTATGGCAGCTAGGTTACCACAGTCCCTTTACTTCATGCACACCCACTGAAAGTTTTAACTATTCCCATGTACTGGACATAATGACATGCCTACATCTTTATTCATTCATTTGTTGTTTACTTTCTTAAACGCTTAATCTACGCTTGACTGGTTTGTGGAAGAGCTGGTACCTAGCCGACAGCATAATGCACACGGCAATAACAACCATAGACAGGGCACCAATCCATCATAGATTCTTTATATTAACTCAAATACACACATTCTGTGATCTGTAATCTACAGTCACACACTGTTGTTGGACTCAACAAAATCAGAATAATTAAATTTCAAATTACCTGACTGAATCTCTGTATCTGTGATGGTGTTTGATTGTGATGTAGCTTCATTATTCTCCTGTACAAAGGTAGTGGGTTGACTGTCATTTGTTGTATCTGTTTCAGAAGATGAAGCAAAGTTTGGAGGGATCTCTATTGATCGTCTTCGAATAAACTTTCGAGTTGGTTCTTTATAGATCTGATTTTTTGGTGCATCATTTTGTCTCATGTTGGACACGTCTGACCTGACACGAATCCACTGCAACAGGAACCGTGGGACCACTGGAGCAGGAAGATCTTATTAGGCAATGACAGCTATAGGAGAGAATAAATATGTTTATGTCAAACATTTACCTACATATAAATGTAAGAAAACTTAGAATGGAAAATTGCAATGTCACTAACATTTTAACAGAGATTAGCTCATACACCAGCAATTAAGCTGAGTGTGTTTGATTTACTCTACTACTGACTTTGATCCATTATCTCCTGCTTAATCCACATGGGGTCCCGGGCCACCTGGTGCCCACTCAGCAACTCGGGGCACAAGGGCAGGACAACTCTAGATCCATTGTACACACTAATTGCCACTTTAGAGACAACAATGAACCTGACTGTGGGAGGAAACTGAAGTAAATGGAGTAAACCCACGGGGAGGACATGCAGACTCCACAGGTCGCTCCACCCTGGGATTGAACCCGCAACCTTCTTGCTGTGAGGCAGTGGTGATACCGTGCTGCCCATTTTTCTTTCCAGTACATCCAAATCAGATTTTTTCAATCAATTTGTTAGGTTGGTAATAGTGACATTAGAAAAATAAATAATCTTATTATTTGGCAAATTAGTATAATTATTATAATATATTAGTGCAGAATAAAATGTGTAAATTATTTATTAATTCCCTTCTCCTTTATTAAATCCAAACTCAGTTCACATGCACACATAATTGGAGAGTTTAGAGAGGTCAAATGTGCAACCCTAATTTCTAAATCGGTGTCTACCCAGGAAATAAATAACTGTGATATTTAATAGTAAAACTGTAAACATAATGTGAACTTTCACAGTTTGATCAAAGTTCACAGTTCTACTATGGATTTTTTATTTTAATTGATTAAAACTTCATCCACTTCACGATTCTACTGTCAAATTTCCTCTAAATCCTCTATATACAGGTTGTCAGTCTTTTCCAAAAATAGGATTTTTCAGTGTCAGTGCCCCCCAAACTATGGAATACATTACCACAATTTCATTATTTCTACGTTACCACAATTTTTATTCCTCACCTCCCTGCTTCAAAACCCAGTTCAAAACTTCCCTTTTTGGTATTTTATTTCTTCTACTTACATTTAGAAATGTGTGCAATTATATGAAAACTGTATTTACACTAACAAGAAACTCCACTGAGAAATTCACGTCAAAAACATAATGTCAAATCTCAAATCCTGATTCATATGTGTCCATCCCCGAGATTTAGATCAAGATGAAAGTTAAACCTCTGCTCTTGAATCATGGTACTCCTGTATATACTGTAGGTTATTTTGTGCATTCTCAAAGACACTTAATATTGTGTCACGTTTTGAGTCACAAAAAATCATTAAAGCCACAGCAGTAAGATAATTCTCAGAAAGGTTGCAGGTTGGCACTAGTGAGAGGGTGAGATTATGTTTTCCTTCCAGTCTAGATATTTTAACTGCATGCATTCTACTGTAGTCTAATCTATTCTATTCCATTAGAATAGAATTATCATCTCTTATAATATATATATATATAAAGAGAAAAAGAAATACACCGAGCTGGTAGCTGAGTGTCGAGAGGCAGGGTGGTCGACCGTTATCTGCCCTGTGGAGGTTGGCTGCAGGGGGTTTATCGGAACGTCCATCCAGCGCCTCCTGAGGAACGTAGGAGTGACCCGGCCAAAGATGGAGAAGGCATCCAAGGACTTGGCAGAGGAGGCGGAAAGAGCCAGCTTCTGGCTGTGGCTGAGAAGAAAGGACATGTCGTGGGGAAAACAGGGGTCCTAGGGGTAGCTGCAGGGGGCGGCAGGGAGACGTCCCTGTCGTTGCTTCACCACCGTGAGATGTTCCGGGATTAATGGAGCGAAACATCAATGAAGGGTGGCTTCCGGCTGATGACCCTGTAACTACCCCCCCTTTGGCACCGTCGGAGGTGCGTCAGGCGGAAACGCCCTGCAGGTAGCCCTTACCAATTTTACATTTAAACGACATTCCCTTTTCTATTTCTAAAGTGTAAACAATGTAAAACAATACACGTTTTCTTGTTTAAGTTTTTAAACAAAAAAGCGCTAGTGCTGCACAGCAGCATAAGAAAGGATAGTTGGTTTCCAACTCCTCGACACGTCAGCTCATAACCTGTCTGCCTTACCCTCTTAAGTTCAGGTCTTTGTGCAAGCCAGTCATGTGCTATATCAAATGTGGCAAACTATTTCTTTATGGACTTTAACTCCATCAGACACCTTTGAGATTTACATTGTAATTCAGTTATTTTGCAGATGCTTTTATCCAGAGCGAATTGAATATGACAAAATCATACAATCCAAGCAATTGTGGGTTAAGAGTCTTGTACAAGGACCCCTAGAGCTTTGGCACAGTAAACCACCGAGTCCCACCACAGTTAAGATGAACAGGAAGTCTTCGTTTCTATGTTTGACCTAAAAAATAATTTACAATGTTTTTCAGTAGAATAAAGGCTATTGTGGACACAGTCAATTCTAACACCTATTCTAATACCATGCTATTTGGGTTGTCCAGAAACCGTTGGCTTTATAGTGCACATATTAGAGATTAAGAATGTGATACCATGTTGCAACTGAAGCCACCACTGATGCATATCACAGAATCATAAATCCCCAGTTACTTGCACAGAAATTGTTCAGTAAAAAGCTTTAACTTTCAAAAAGCTTGCTCCTTTTATTTTTTTATTTTTGTATTTATTGATGTTACAATTTTCCCATACACTGCGGTCATAAAGTATTTTCCAGACAAACAGTAGAGGCCTTTTGTTTTGTTTTTTTTCAAATGTAAATCAAAGTTTTTATTAGAAAATCATATAAACAGCATAAAAATTGGTGTAAAAAGTTGAATCACTGACAACAAACATACATTCCAGAATGTACTATTATTTGGTATGGTCTCCACTTTTCCTGTAATAACAGGACTAGCATGGACTCCACAAGTGTGATGAGACTCATCACCAGAGATTGTATTTTTATGTGGAGAATTTAATAGTTACCTGTTCAACCTGTTGTTGGTACTGCAGCAGAGCAAGGAGGTAGTTTGGACAAAGCACACCCATAATGGGGGCCAGCTCATGGGAGGGAGATGTCAAGGGTTAAAAGTTGATACAAGCATTGAATTATGAAAATATGTTCACACAATGTGAAACACAAAAATCATTACCTTTTTGATAAGTTGTGTGGTTAGTACATTTACATTTATGTCATTGAGCAGACACCCTTATCCCAGACACCCTTATATTATTTAAACCCTGGACCTTCTGGTCCATAGTCCAGTACCTTAACCATCACAGTCCCTTAGTTAGTACGATTGTATTATTTTCTTACCTCTGCAAAGTATACAAAGACCATGGCAACAAACACTTAGACCTTGACTTCCCTGCCTCATGCAACTATTACCCATGTGCCTTTTTCATTTAATACCTTGTTCTCATTCCTAAACGTTACAACTTACAACTTTTCCCTTAAGGCAGCTTTTCCGAGTGTTTGGGGAAAAGGGAGATACAGGATGAAAAAGAGTCATCGGAGACCTTTTAGATTTTAGTATCTGTTTCAGGTTCTTTTTTATAGAACCAGGCTTCTCTTGAAGCATTGCTCTCAGCTGAAAAGTATTCCATTACCTTCATGATTTATAGTGATACCTTGAACATTTGCACCTTATTAAAGATTAACCAAGTCATCCCAAAGCTACTCCAAAAGAGGGATGACAAATCACTAGCTCGGGCACCCAGGACATGCAGATTTGTGTTCAGGCTACCACTTTTTTATTTGTAATTGCTTGTTGGATAGATGGCTCAGTGGGCTGCTGTGAGCATCCATCAACTATAGGGAAAAAAATCTTTCCCCTGGAGCTTTTATTGCTAAACAGAAATGTTCCTTGTAGATGCATTTTTGGACAAAACATGCCCCAACCTGTTATAGCTCCTCTGAATTGTTACTGGTATGACATCAGTGTGATGCTGTGACTACAGCTCACTAATCATTCCCAAAGCAAGGCCATGAGCAGCAACTATTTTTATCAGACAGAATTGTATTAACGTCAGAAGAAGTTAAGAAAAAAAATGTTTAGGACTACTTGAATTTCAGCAAGCCTCAAACTTTAAGATTAGTTCTGTTTTTTTTTCTTCTTTCTAAATGAAATTTTGAAACATTTCATGAAAAAAAGCTACCTACGTTGTCAACTATATGCAGCATCTAATCCATCTAAAGGCCAGCTTTTAATTAGACTACACAGTTTGGATCTACTTTAAAACCACCCTTTTAATTGTGCTGTGTTGTGCTGCTATGGCAAATTTGTGTTGAACATTACCAAAGTTTGTATTGCATTTGGCAGCTGAAAGTTTGTTAACAGAGAGCAAACAACAAGCAAAAAAAAGCTACCTCTAGATCCAGTCTCAGGGGTGAAAGCAATGTATTTCAAATAATGCATAGTCTGTGTTGTTCTTGTAAATTTCCAAAATCAACTGCAAATGTAATTTCCCAAGCTTTTGGTACACAATATCACCTGGACATCCTACATACAGTCAAACCAAAGTACCTCCATATCTTAATCCCCTCTCCCTATTAATAAAAACAATTCACTCAAATCATCAGAAGTACCTTAAAGCCCCTTTCCTCTATCCAATAATAGATACAGGACTCTTAACTGGGGCACTTGCAGGAATTAGGTACTTTTGTATAACACTGTTTCACTGAACTAAATGATATTAGCCTAAACCACTGAGACCCCTGTATTGCTGCCTTCAGCGTCTGTGTTGCAGTCTTCAACTTCTTAATTGATTTTTTTTTATGTTAATAAAACTCCTACACTTGCACCTACACCTGTCTCCCTGCCCCTGATGCATCTAGATCTCGACAATTGCCTTTATGAGAACCCATCTGGCTTTGCATTACTTTAGCATCACTAAGCATTTTTAGAGAATTAGAGATTCAGCTCTTTACTGCTAAAAGCCATGAAAACTGCTATATTCTGTTCACAGTAAATAAAAATGTAAGATCTGATTCATTTGTTAATAATCAATCAATCAATGTGAATTTGTCCTTCAGGTGCAATATGTTTGCTAGGTACCAGTTTCTTGTGTAACTACGTCACCAGGCATCCAGAACAGAGTGAGTCTGAAAGGATTTATGAATTCCCCAGCTTTCCTCCAAATGTCTAGACTTCCAAAAAGTCTTAGATCCAAACTACACCTCAGCTCCTATAATTCCTTTACACACCTGTCACCATAATCTTCCGTCACTTCTGCTGTTGTACTGATTAATAAAAAGGGAAGCTACTTTGAGGGATGGAGTCTTTAAACTAACGCAGAACAAAGCTGTTCGAGCTAGCGATGCAGCAGCGGTAGAGGTTTAGCAGACCCAAGGGAAAAAACGGTTCTCAGAATCAGCCGGCCTCAAACAAACAAGCTTTTCTCTGAGCGACACTATCCAAAAGAGCACAAATACAGCATAGCAGGGCTTTTTAAATGTCTTTAAACAAACCAGGAATTAAAAGATTAAGAGTCCATGGGTATAAAAATATGAAAATAAGTTTTGTTAAATGCAAAAAATTCAATGATTTTTGATAGATTCTGCAGATCACATATGCGCAGGCAAGATTTTATGGTCGTACACAAAGCAGTTACTGTAATATATGCTACAGGCCTGTGTTTACCTGCTCTAACCATTGGCTATCTTAGCTTATAAGATAATTATCCATACCTTGAGCTGTATCCAGGGATGTTGGTGAACAGAAGGACCTTCTGTACAAACAAGATCAGCTCTTCGTTTTGACTGTGTTAGCTAGAGTGCAGCATACTATCAAGTAAGCGATCAGTTTCAAATGTGAATGTACATTGGAATGGGAAAATTGGGCTACCTGTCTCACTTTAAATGAGGCATGGTCATGAGTGCTACACAAGCTGTAGCCATTACTTTACAAACCAACCTTGTGGTTTTCTCATGCAACAGTTTTGAGTGAGTACCAAGAATGAAGTGACTCAGGAAACTCATCCAGTGAAAGGATAATGTGGATATAAACACCTCGTTGACAAAAGGGGTCAGATTAGGATGAGCTATAACAGTCGCCGATCAGTTTGAGTGCCACTATCTTCTAAAGGAAACAAAGTCAGAAGACCAGTGAAACCATAGCAAAACATTGGATCCCTGAGCAGTGATAAACCTCACCTGGTCTTATAAATCCTGATTTCTGTTGTACAATACTGAAGGGAAGTTCATAAACTAAAGAACCCTTCTTGTCATGTGTGAATAGTTCAGGCTGATATAGATGAATTCATGGTGTGGATGTTTTCTTGACACACCCTGGATTCTCTGACCCCTGTGGATGGATGTTTGGATAGTAGGGCTTATCTAGGCATTGTGGCTGACCACCCTTTAAGGGAGCCGTTTACCTCATGGAGTAAGGGCACTCACAGCAGAACAATACAGAGTGTTGCAATGGCTGTATTGTTATGGATTGCCTCATTGACCTTCACAATCCTCAGAGCTTAATCCAACAGAAGAGCTCTTGGACAAGGTAGAACAAGCTGTTCTGAGCATATCAGGACCTCCAGCTAATTTGCATCAACTGTGAGAAGCTATCCTGTCCCAATGGGTCAATATTCATGCAAAACAGTTCAACAGCTTATGTAATCTATGCTTTGGCAAACTGCTGCAGTTCCAAAGGCCAAATAAGGTCCAATGTGCTATTACATGGGTGTCTCTAATGAAGTGTATATGAGACAGATTTATAAGGTGAATTCAAACCTTCAATACGATAAAGGTAGATCTTTTCTTCAGATCCTAATATAAGAAACACATTGTTTACTGTAATAATCCATATGTGGTAGCTTCTGTAGCTAGAGATCAGATTGACAACCACCTGTGTATTTATTTAATCTGGGTAGTCAGTTTACAAAGCCTGTATGTATATTAAGTCAAAATCTCAGTTGATATACATTGTGTCCAATGTTTAAACCTGGATTAGGCTTCTAAAGCCCTCAGATGGATAGATAAACATTTGAGAAAGCTGGGTGGTGGGTGGAAAGAAGTCACATGGAAAAAATTACACAAAAATAGATGTGCCCACTTAGCAGTAACACTGTGTGAACGAACATGATATATCGTGGAAGTCAAAAGTCTGAGACCACTCATGTGAATGTTTGTTTTGCAATTTAGTATATTTTTCATTATAAATTATGAGTATAATAATTTGACTGACAACTGAATCTTCGATAAGCAGAAAACGCACGTTCAAAATTTTAGTAGTCGCCCTGTTTCCTTTTTTCTGCAATAAGAACACTTTTAAACACTGTTTTAATTAAGAAAATAACTACCACTAAACAATGGCACATTTGCTATGAATTAAATTGCTGTAATAATATTTATATTATATTAAAATAAATATAAAACAAAAAATAAAAATAAACTAAATTATATAAATCAAAGTTGTCAGAACAAATAAATACTCAGGGTGCATAGATAACTGTGCAATGTGTAACTTGAAATGATTAATTTTTAGTAATGCCCTTAAATCATTAATGTCCTGAATTTTGCAGCTAGAGATGCACTGATTGAAGTTAAATGTAACCGGCACACAAACAGTTATCTGAGAATGATCGGCTAATCATGCTCAATTTTAGATTTTCAAATTGTGTGCTTCTCTGTCTTATTTCATATCTGAAGTCCGGGTATTCCTCAGTTCTATGAATCTAGTCTCGGCATCTGAATTGAAAGGGCCATGTGTTATTCCTGCGTAATTTCACAATATTCTGTGAACTAGGTACTGAATACTTGGCTTTCCCTGAATTCAAGTGCCCCTATACATGTCCCATCGAAGTTAGGTGATTGTAGATTGTAGTGATTGTAGCACTTGTTGTTTTTCTATGATCTTCATGCATTTGTTGCAATGTTTTGAGGTTCTTATTTATGTAATTATCCTGCTGTAGTATGTATCCTTCCTCACATAGAAAGTACTTTTACTAGTGGTCTCAGACGTCACGTAATGGATATTATACAATGCATTCCTACATTTGCTCACAATTAATTTGAGTTGATAGCCAGCATGAACAATACTGTTCTATTTAGTATACCTTTCCTGGGAATTGAGAAGAAATAAATCTTAGTCGTGAATTCTGTTCTCCCCTGGATATAATTTTTAGCCCAATTTGTATCTAGAGAAAGCATCACATCTTGATGTCTGACTGCCTCATTTGCACTGGAAGCAGGGAGAGATATAGATTGGATAGGCCAGGGATGTACAACCTTAATTTCTACTACCCTAACCTCCATCAGCCATTTCCATAACCTCTCCATTTCCACTAGATTGCAGCTGCTTCCAAAATGTGGCGGCACTAGAAAATCCAGGGCCAAATGAAGACAGATGGTAGTGTCTCTGCCATTTCCGACAGCTAGCATGAGCTTCCTTGGACACAGGCCCTCACTAGATGTACCTTCACTGCCTCGACCTGCAAACTATGCATGGCAGGAGAGAGGCAATTATCTTCAAATTTCTGCTTTAAACACATTTTAGCACTAAGATTAAAGTCCCAAAACAGTCTCTGCAGTCAACATTACACCAGATTTTGTGTAAATATTTTATCAACCCAATTTGCTTATTCTACCAAAGAATGTGTTTATGACCAAGAGGCATGGCCATCAAGGCCACTCAGGGCTCTTTAGGCCTAATTTAGATTTAAACCTGCAGATTTGTTGGCTGAGAGTTATGAATGCTGGATGAGAGACATTTGCACAGCATGATGCTGGTCTCAGCAGCATATCGCACTGACGCCTGCCACAGCTACATTCTGTTTATGCTGCATTTACTGACAAACAATGACAGGTAATGACATCTAGACTTCTTACATACAAAGCCTTGTATCTGCTCCAGGAAGGTTTTCAGAACCATAAGTGTCAAATGATAATGTATATGTCAGTCCTGTAAGCTTGATTACAAATGCTACTAGAATTAAATCTGAATAGCAAAGCTGAGAGATGAACTGGATACAGTAGGTCCAGAAAGTTGATTCAGACCTACCAAAACAGGGACCGTGGTGGCCTAATGGTTAAGGTATTTGTTCAAAACCAACATACAAAGGTGCTACTGTTGGGTCATTGAGCAAGGTCCTTAAACTGCTCAGACTGGGTAAGGGTATGATGGTCAACAAATTCATTTATTGTATTACATCCCGGACAGGGTACCAGCCCATTTCAGGAAGTCAAAATACACGCACTCAAGCATTTTTTGATGCCTTCGTTTTTTTTAAAACAAAGTAGCAGTTCCTAAAGCAAATTGATCCCAAAAGGTAAAGAAAAAAAAAGTCAGATCTACCCATCTATACTTGTACAGACAATACAATATAAACATGACCTCCCGACACACACAAATGCACACATTTATTTATACCTACTGGCATGCATGGAAAAGCTCTAATCAGTCTATGATGTTTATATAAAGATTTACATATTTCAACTAGAAGCTATAATATTGTGCATGCGAGCTCATGGGCAACTATGAGTAAGTGACATCGATAACTGCTTAAAGATGGCAGAAATGTCCGTTTAAAGAAAAATCCCAGTATGTAGGGCAAGCAAAGAAAAATGTAACAGCATGCATACAGGATATACAAGAACAGCGGTATGAAAGCTCCGGGGAGATAAACAGACCACCCAGTGATATAACGTTAGAGCAATAAACGCTTGTGAGGGACAGGGATAAGATCTGGGGGGGACCTCAGTGGGATCTGACACACCATCATGCCCCCATAGGCCCGCTCATCATTTCCTCTTAGCACAACGGCTAGTTAACTGCAACACCTGTGCAATCAATCTCCCTCTCTCTGAACCAGAAGACCCCCAGTAGCCCCAATCCTGTCTCCCATAGCCCCGGATCCAGTCTGCCATCTGCCCATTGGCACAACCATCCTCTATCAAGCTTTCCCTAAAATCTCTCAACTGGGAGGATATTTGGATGGCTGTGCACACGTAAAAAGTTAAATGTACAAATTGCATACAGGGAATAAGACTCACTTTATTAGTACAATGCAAAAACAAAAGCATGTAAAACCGAAAGAGCACAAGCAACAGGCCTTAACGGCCTTCCTCTAATGAACCATGAAGAGAGCAGTAAAAGCCAATAAAAAAACAATTTCCCCCAGCTGTAATTATACCGGTCTCTTAGTTAATTACGCTGGTCTTGCATTTACAAAGAGCTGCTAACGTCCTTACGAGGAGCTAAAAAGAGAAGCATTATTGAAATTGTATGCTTGCTTAACTGAGCATGCAATCATGCACTCGGAAAGAGAAAAAGGGAGAGGGGGTGTGTCGAATCACATACCAGATAGCGCTCTAGCTACCAAAGGTTTTGAGCTTACAATTAAAAATTCATTAACACATAGTAGTCTAATATGTGGCACGTCCAGCAATACTGGTGCAAAACATGGCCATGGGATTCTCCAGTAAGTGGTTGTGCAGATTTTATGAAGTTCTTGTTCACTCCTTCCAGGTACTTCCATCCAGGTTATTAGGTATATATGTTTGACTACTTGTTAATTTCAATATTGAACCAGCCAGTCCCATGGCAGCAACACATGCAAGTATGTAGACATGGTCAAGACAACCTGCTAAAGTGCAAACAATGCATCAGAATGAAAGGAAAACGGTAATTATAATGCGATGTAAGTGACTTTAAATGTTTGGTGCTAGAGGGACTGGTGTCTGAGTATTTCAGAAACTGCTGATCTACATGGCTTTTCATGCACAGCCATCTCTAAGGTTAACAGAGACTGGTCAGAAAAAAGAAAATATTCAGTAAGTTTCAGTTCTCTGTCAGAGGGAAGAGGAGAAATGTACAATAACTCAAATAACCATACAGAAAAGCATCTCTGAATGCACAATGCTTTGAACCTTGATGCAGATGGGCCACAACAGCAGAAGACCAAACAGGGTGTAACGCGAGACGTGGAATGGCGGAGACAAACGCGGCGTACAGTTGCAAGCAAGAATTTATTCAGCATTGGCAGGTCAAAATGAGGCAGTACAAATAGCAGGAGAGGTACATGGCACAAAAACAAGGTTCCAGGAACGTGACAGAGAGCGTGGACGAGGTACAGAAAACCAAGGACTAAACAGAAAGTAAACATGAAAACAACCTAAATACAAAACATAAAACAAAAGATGGGTAAGTAATCCCGTGGTAGCAAACACGAGATTCAGCAAGGAAACAAAGCACGAACGAAGTATAAATAAGGAGAACCAAATCAGTCCCAGGTGTGTGCCATGAGTGCATGATTAGAGTTCATACAGAGGTGCTAGCGTGATAGGCGGGGTAATGTTGCTGGAAACGGCTGTGGGCGTGACACAGGGCACCACTCCCGTCAGCTAATGACAAGTGTTTAAGGCTAGGATTCACCAAAATTGGCAAACTGAAGACAGGAATTTGAAGACAATTTTATTTCTGCAGTGACAATTAGATGGCAGAATTTGAATATGTAAGATTGAGGTTTTCTTGGCATACTTTAGGCCCCTTAATACCGATTGAGCATCATTTAATTGCCATAGCCTCCCTGATGACCATCCCTTGCTGACTACTGCTTACCATCTTCTATGCATCATGTAACAACGTGCAAATCAGCTCAGTCCTCTTAAACATGCCAAGGAGTTCACTGTACTTAAATGGCCTGAAAAATCATCAGATCTCAAACCAACAGGAGCAACATTGTCATGTGGTGGAATGGCAGAATTACATCACTAAAGTAGAGCCAACAAAACTGTGTAATGCTATCTTGTTAATAATTGCACTGTTGTCAGTGTGACCCTGATTACAAAGAAATTACTGGAAATGAATGAATGAATAAACGAGCGTAATGTACTTTGGACGCTGGAGACTTATGGAGATAGAATGAGGAGTTTGTAATTTAATGGACCAAAGCCAATTAAAACTTGCAGCAAATGATTACCTATTAGCTGCCTTAGCAAAGCTCACCATAGTAGAAGCTAATTAGGTCAAATAAACGGTCCAGAAATTCATGATTGTGAATGAAAATGCATTTGAAGTTTTCTTTATATACAGTGCATCCGGAAAGTATTCACAGCGCTTCACTTTTTCCACATTTTGTTACGTTACAGCCTTATTACAAA
>JAUZSU010175758.1:0-12854 GCA_034780255.1 Parotocinclus maculicauda | reverse complement strand
TTGCCATCTCCACATCATTGCATTCAGTTTTTATTCACAATTTGTTTAGTGTCCCAACTTTTTTGGAATCCACTTTGCATATAACACCAAAATATTGTACCCATATAAAATGATTTTTTTTTATTCATTCAAAAAACCATGGTATATAACAAACGGACATTGTAATATTAAGAGGTATAATAAAGAATTTATCTCCCCTAGTGTAACAGTGTAAGATTTCTCAGATTTGGCTAACAACAACAAAATTCCCCATTCTGCTACATGCTTACAAACTAAAATAATACAATAACACACAATTGGTGGAACCTGACCAAGAAGGAAAACCTCTACACACCTCTTTACATTAGAGAGAGAAATCTAACGTGATGTCCATTCCTTGCTATTTCAAGGTGCATCATTCAAAAACACCACACCTGTAGATGAACTGATTAAACATGGCCATCAGGTGTAAAGGCACCGTAAGGCTTAATTCTAAACTCACTGCTCACTGATTCTTTCCTATAGCCTAATATGTGGACGGATCCAGCTAGTTTCTTCAGAACTTCTACTTAGTTTTTTTTATCTCCACAAATGCAAACAGCAAAGTGTTTATGTGCTGTATTTAGAAGGATGGATACGGGTGAATCCATTGCGCTCCAGAATTTGCAGTTCCCCAAGCTTGTTTTGTATACCCACTACAGCAAACTAGACCCTGCCTGTGTATTCTCACATAATAGCCCCAGAAGTTTTCCATTCCCACCCTTCATCTCTCCAGTAAAATCAGGCAGCATCCAGCCCTGTTCTCTTTATAAATTCATTGCAAAATGCAACCTTTGGAAACTGTAGATGTTTTATTTGATTTTGCAATATGGGGAGGAATAAGCATGTATCAGTGTGCAGTACTGTTCTTGAGCACTGTATTTGGTTATGTACTTCACTCTAACAGTACTTTGGAATAAAACCCAGAACCCAGAAATGTTAAAGGTGTTTTAGATAGAGCAATGCAGTGTGTAACTTGATCAAACATACTTAGAATGTATGAACCCTGTGTGTGCCATGCAGTAAAAAGTTGGGTTTTTATAAATTGTTAAATAGTTTTAAATTAGGCTCAGATATTACTTATGTTTTCTGCTACATTGTGTATGGTTTGGTGTAGTGTTTTGACAACATTAGTCCTATTTTAAAAACCATGCTTATGCAATTGTAAAGAATTTTGGATGACATTTAGTCAGTGTTCCAGTTCATCCCAAATGTGTTCTTTCTAGTTGAGATCAGGTCTTTGTACAATTTGTTCAAAAACTCAGGAAAGCATTTCTTCATAGATGTCACTTGATGCATGGGAGCCTTGGCATGCTGAAACAGGAAGGTGACTTCCTCCAAACTGTTGGCACAAAATTAGAAACACAGTTCTCAGCAATGTAATTTTAATGTTCCTGTATTAAGACTTCCCTTCAGTGGAACTAAAAGGTCCAAAATGACTTCCCCTTTCAATAACTAATCTTCACAGCTGGACCTAGGTATTCGAGCAAATAGCAATTTGTTTATGTACGTTTGTCATACATTTCCAGGTAGTGCATATATATGAATGAAAATAAATGAAAGAATGTATATACACTGGATATTTCATTTTGAAATATTCCTTAATTGTATTATTTTATATATAATCAGAAACTGTCATGAACACCTGTAGATTTAGTGCTGTAAATTACCAGGTGGGGTCTCCATGGATCAAACTTGTTTGTCCAGCACAGAACACAAATGCTCTGTTAGTTTGTTATCTGGAGAATTTCAGGCCATATCAACATATTAAACTATATTTTATGTTATTTGTTACTTGGTCTGCAACAGTTGTTAAATTAATGTGTGAATGTACTGTATGTGTGTGCATGTGAGAGCAAGAGGTTCCTGATTGGTCGAATAAATGGCTTTGAAATAACTGATATAATATATTTCACTTATTACTGTGACTCCCCAGCTGATATGGAAATGGTTAATGAATACTGTGTACACCAGCCTACACATACACTCTAATAAGAAGCCGTGACCTGCCATTACTGTAATTCTCATTCCAATGGTTACACTGGCTGGATATATTCCATGCCTGTGGATTGCTTTGAGTATGAGTGCATGCTCTGCCTTGGATGCATGTCTTACGTTTATGTCACTAGAATGCCACAAAAAATGTCTCACTGCTCAGATGTGTATTTTCCATCTGCCCTCATCTCTGCTGTCAGCCTTATGCAGGCTACTGTGTAACATATTAGGGATTTGCACAACTGTTCACATGCAGATAACACTAAGCTGCAGAGAGTTTAGATAATGTCTTAAAACTTTAGATCTCAATAGTTTATCTTTTCTAAATAACTTTCCTGATATTAGGTAATAGTGTTCATGTTAGAATCATACTAAAACCCCCAACTCCAGGGAATATACTGTATAGTGGGGTAAACTGAATCTCTAAATCTGACACTTACTGCTTTCTGGCCAATATGGCCATATATTACATAACTATTACAGTATTTAGTTAGGAATCTTCTGACTGGTAATGTCATAATTCGACAAATACAGGTCTGTGCCATCAAATGTTCGTATTATGGTAAGTGAAAAATGGAATTGACTGAAATAGATGCTTACCATCTTCACACAGTTGTTTAGGTATTGTATATCATGTTTTATTTTAAACAATATTATTAAATAAAATCTAACGTAAAAAAGTTGTACAGTTATACTAATCTCTGTATCTTTATTGAGTTTGAGAAATGTTACCTTGTTCTTTCATACTACTGTAGTTTTTGTACTTCAGACGTGAAATAGATGAATATAAGACAGAAGTTTATACATAAGACTTCAAAGATTAAAGCAAACAGATGTTGATTAGTTGAGATCTTAACCTGCACACACCTATAGTAAGATTGGAGTTTAGATCACATCCAAATGCCCTGGGTTATGTAAAGCCTGATCTGTACTATAAATAGAATTCCATATGGACAGGTTGGCATAGCGTTTTGGTAGTAATCTTGCTGACATTCTATTATGGGATAACAAAAAAGTGTTTCCAAACATCCTTTTCATGAATATTCATTAAGGAATATATAATAAGGCTAAACAGGTAGAGATTCCAAGACCCTGTCAGTGTTTTCTGAATACTTACTATATAGTAAACTTAAATGTGATAAATGTGATCAAATCTGGATTTATCAATAAAGAAATAAAAGTAATTTACTCCTAATCCATCCTCATTCACTGTAAACAGGATGTGCATCTGTGAACAAGGCAAACTGAAGGTTATCAGGTAACACATAACTGGATAAATCCAAGCTTACCGTGGACACTGATTTGTTTTGATACTTAAACACCCCCGTGCTGCTTTAGATGGTAATCTCTACTTTGTTTATATAGCTAGGTTTGTGGGGATTTTGTGTAATTACAACTTATCACTGCATAGATTTAGCAGTAATCCACTCAGAAAGCATAAAATTGAGAATTAAATAAGAATGGAAGGAAATCATTAGATGTGATTTTAGCAAACTGTATTTTTTGTAAAAAGTATACTTTGAAAAGTATTCTTTTACTACTGAAAAACAGACAGACAGACAGGCAGACAGACAGACAGACAGAGACATTATAAGGCAATAAAGTAAGTAAGGAGTAAGTAGAGTGGAATGACCAGAAATGTATATGTACTGTACATGATGTACAGTGAAATGCCATACAGTGCAGTTAAATTTTTTGGGCTCACCAGAATTGTACAACATAAGCCTGGAAAACCATTGTTTGGCCCTGGTTGCCAAATTCTTGATTTCTGTTACCACATACTAATGGTAGGGCCGGAATTTGGCATGAACTATGTAAAATAATGGATCCACCCTGCTTTGTGTCAAGAGTTTATGCTGCTGCTGTTGGTGTAATGTTGTGTGGGAAATCTTATTGGGACACTTTTTCTTTTGTTTAAACATCACATTCTACACGAGTATTGTTGCTGACCATGTCCATCCCTTTCTACAATGAGTTCACTGTACTCACATGGCCTTCACAGTCACCCGATCTCAATACAATGGAGCACGTTTGGGATGTTTTGTATTGGGAGATTCACATAATGGATGTGCAGCTGACAAATTTGCAGCAACTGCCTAATGCTATCTTGTCAATATGGACCAAAATCTGGGGAATTGTTCCAGCACATTGTATATATAATATTGTATATATAATGTACTTAATATTCACCAACATTATTATATATATACATAATATCCACCAAATTATCTATACTGTTCCCTGTCAAATCACATTCAAACATGGGCCAGAGAATTAGAAGGATCACTGTAACTGACATGCATGCGGTCATTGTTCTTGAATTAGCATGGAAATAAACTGGAAAATAGGATGGACGCCAACATGTAAATGTCATTGCACTGACATAACCAACAGTTGACTCTTTAAACAAAACCAGCAGTGTCAGCACTGCTAACAACACTTTTCTTTGTACCCCCAGCATTGCAGTCTCTTGATTTAAAATAGAAAAAGTTCATGTCTTTCCATGGACTCCTGATGATTGGCTGGAAGCCAGAATAAAACATAGCAGGGGGAAAAAGAATGAAAGGACATTATTTTTGAATTATATAGATTCAGCTGAACTGGTGCAGCTGTGTGGGCACGAGAAGATCTCGCTGAAGTCTGGGCACATAAAGTAGGAGTCCATTGTGCCAGTCTTATTGATCTCCCATACCACAGGGCTGATGGAGAGAGCCTGACTTTAACAGGGAGAAGGTCTGTTGACAAACAAGTGGGCCTCTATGTGTAATAGGACACTGGGCTGCAGGTGCTTTCACCACGCTTGGACGTAGCCATGTAGAGCTTCTCAACTGCCAGCAGGGACATTTCCTGCCCAGTCCTACACACACAAGCATCCAGGCAACAGCCAAGCACACAGTAGGAATGGCTAACAGGCAAGCTGCAATATCAAAGCACAAAACACCCATCAGAGCAACAAACACCTACATATGTATGAGCACATTTAAAATGCATTCAATCCTGAAAAGACATATAAACACATAAACTATAGACAAAAACCACACACAGACAGGCACATTCACATACACAGGACAGACAGAGACAATAAACACACAAGCACATAGTGGTGATTGGTATAAAGGTCTCATCCGGTTGTGTGTCACACGGTGCCAGGCATTTTATGTGGGCTGGTGAGGAATCATTAAATGTGGGTGGGTGTAGGCAAACACAAAATGACACACAGCCCCAGTACCACACAGTGTAAGACTGTCTGATACTGACTTACAACCACTATAGCTACCAACTGTAAAAAAAATTACTGTAGAAAGGCATTTAGTTCTGGTAAGTTTGATGAACTTCTGGCCAACTGCTTCTGACAAGAAGCAGTTGGAATACAAAGTGTCTACCTATTTATGGTAGATTAATATATTGTAATAATTTCATCTACTGTTATGATTAATAGGGATACCATTATACTATTATGAAACTATTATATAATCAGTGAGAGAACTATGCACTTAATATTATTATAAAAGCATATTAATTAAGCTGAATACAAAAAAACATGATTTTTTTATTTTATTTAATTTAACGTTTTCTAATGTATAATAGTGGGTTTGCTAAAATTAAATACTGGACACGGTCATTTTTACAGCACATGCCACTTGAGGAAATGTAAGCACAAAGAGGAGGTTTCGAAGCCCAAACTTCATTTTATAAAGTTTTTATCTATCTAACTAACTATTTAACTATTCTTAATGAGTATTGGCAACTTTATTTTTTTACATTGTTTCTCCTGTTACTGTTAATGTTACTGAGTAACATGAGTGCATTTTCAGCACAGAATTAGCAAATGCCTGTACATAAAATATAACAACATGGCATCCATACTAATACACTGCTTTCAAAAATTATGGGATATTTAAAAATGGTGGACCACACAAGAACTGCTGGACAATCTAATGCCCTACAGTTGTCAGTGTGTTTTGGCAGTCTTGGGTGACCATACACCCTATGTCAATGTGTTTCCCATGAATATTTCACTTGCTACTTAACCATGATAATTGACTTTGTTCATTGGCATTTGCATAAATAAACACATTTACGTGTATATATATATATATCCTACATTTGCTATTGCATCACATTGCAGGACACCATGCTTAATAATAAAGTTATTTACCGTTATACACGTGTAAGGTCGTGAGGATAAAAATGGCACCCATTCAGGGGCTATTGCTCTAATACAAAATATGACAGCAGAAACTGGCATTTACCAAAGCGTATTGAAATGCAATACATACAGGTAGGGTGCTAAAACAATCAGTTAGTTGAAAGATAGATATAAGTATCAGTTAGAGAGCAATATCATTAGTTGCAATTTTAATGTAAAATGAATACCTGGTGTTATGATTGGCAGAAATTGACTGGTAAATAGGTAATAGTTGCTTTGTTGCTTTTATCTTCAGAAGTAAAACTTTGGTGCTAAAACGTACAGTAAAATTTACTGATAGTATATATTTGACATTAAATTTTCAAAATTTGCCACAAAACATTTCACATGCTGTCAGAAATCCAGGCCCTGAAAAGTTTCTATTCACACGTGTTGTTAAGCAAGTCTGACCATAAAAGCCATGGCTTTGACTTGAACACCGCGGGCTTTGTAGGAGATTGCGTTAAGGTGTGAGCCATTTCTTAGCTGTGACAACTGAAGAAAATCAGAGTAGACATGAGCAGGGGTCCTGGAGCAGCACAGTGCAGGATATGAGGGAGTCAAGACCTAATTTGGCAAACTGGCATAAAAAGGATGTCAGATAAGTCCACAGTCAAACATTACGCAGGGCTTATTTTAGTTGTTGTATGAAGTGGAGGAAAATGTTGCCCCCACCCAGGTGCACATTGGCCTGTTGCCTGTTTCACACAGTGTCTGTCTAAAGTGAAATGTTCTCCCACAAAATGTATAGAGCCAGTTTCTATTCCTGTGGTTCCCAAAGTAGAGTGCAGAGACAAAGGAATTCTAATTGTTATTTTTTCTATGTTGTAATGACTGTAATCACTATAAACTACCGCTAGCGTAGCTGTTACATCTATTATTTAGCATTTTTAATTTGTACATATTAGCCTTATTGACTGGTCACTGGAAATTAATAGGGTTGGTGCATGAGGTAACAGCTTGTACATGATGTTTTTAATACAATGACCTAATTAAATAAAAAAATTTCATTAAATATTTTTGTGTGTTTATTGAAGTATTAGAAAGCAAAAAATGGCTTCTGATTAGTATATCGTTCACTTGTATTCCTATGTAGTGTTTATTAAACAAAACACTGTTTCTTTTTTTTGTTCCTCAAGTTTGTTTGAGCAAACAAGATACAATTGAATATAGTAATGCATTTAAACTGATACCTTTTTGACACATTTTAGTTTTTGTAGGTAGGTAGCTTTGTGACATATCAAACTGATAGATAATTTAACCATAAAAACAATGGTGTTCAATAACAATTCATTTCAATGCAACTCTGTGTTCTAATATTCCCATTTTGTTATGTTAAGGCCTTGTTTTAAAATGAAAGAAAATTCAAGTTTCCACCACTAGTCTGTACAGTACATAACATCCCATAATGTGTTAATTTGTTCAAAATGGAAAACTAAGATTTCACTTCAGATTGAAGTATTCAGACCCTTTGTTATGACATTTGAAAGCCTCCCATTTCTGTTGATAATTTTTAAGATATTTATCTACTTTGATAAGATTCCACCTGTGGTACATTCAGTTGATTGGACATGATTTGGAAAGACACACACTTGTCTACATAAGCTCTCACATTTTGGCACAGACACTTTGGCCACTAAAATTGCAAAGTGGCGAGAGTGGATTCATTGCACCAGATAATCTTGTTTCTCACAGTCTGAGAGTTTTTGGGTGTTTTTTAGCAAACTCAATGTGGGAGTCTTTTCCTTGAGTACACACTGTCATAAAGCCCTGGTTGGTGGAGTGCTGGTGATGGTTGACCATCTGTAAGTTATTCCCATCTGCACACAGGACCTTTGGAGTTCAGCCAAAGTGACTTAGTTTGGTGACTCAGCCAGCTGTAGGAAGAGTCCTTTTTGTCCAAAACGTACATGTAAGAATTATGAAGGACATTGTGCTCTCGGGAACTTTTAGTGCAGCACATTTTTTGTAGCCTTTTTCAGATCTGTGGCTCCACACAGTCCTGTCTCTGAGCTCTACAGAAAGTACTTTCCTCCTCATGGCTTGGCTTATTCTGATATGCATTGTAAGCTGTGAGACCTTATATAGAGAGGTGTGTGTATTTCCAAATTACATCCAGTAAACTAAATTAATCACCAAAATCAAAGTGTAGAAGATCTATACTCTGTATGGTGAAGACAAATGGGGGGCCCCCAGAGCTAAATTTCAAGCATCATATCAAAGGGTCTGAAGGGTCAAAGGGTCTGAATATTTACGTCAATACAAAATTTTTAAAACATGTATTACATTTTAATTGTCTATTATCAGTATGGGTATGGGTTATTGGGTCTCAGTATGGGTTATTGAGTGCAGAATGATGGGGCACGTCTACTTTTTTTATTTTAGCAGAAGGACGCAGCGTTACAAATTGTGAAAGAGGTGAAAGGGTCGGCTGACTTTCTGAATGCCTGTATACACAAAATGGAGGCCAAAAGTCTGAGACCACAATGAAAATGATTTTATTCTGCTTTTTTTCTTTCTTGTAATACAATGTTTTTCCATATGCATCATATAATTAGTGTGCATAATGTTGTGTAGGCCCCCCTCATGCCACCCCCATCCCCCCAAGGCATGGACATAACCTCTGACTCCAACCTCCAGTGGTAGGTGGCACCAAAATGTCAGAACCAGAATTTACAGTTAAGAATGTTTTTTACCACAAACTTCAACAGAACACTTCTATTATTTTTAATAATTCAGTTACAACAGTTTTTATCACAACATTTCACTGGGATGGAGGGCGGCCAAGGCATTGCAATTACCAGAATGACAATATTTTAATGGAAAATATTAATTTCATTGGCATCTGCAAGCTGTTATCCCTTGTCCCATGAGATGACGTATAAGAGTGTGTTTATGTGATCTGCTGCCTGCTATCACACAGTGATGAGCAAAACATCAAAAGAAGTGTCTGAATGAGTTTACCACAGTCCCTTACTTTATCTCCTATTAATGAGCAACACTGATAAATGTCCAGTTATGCTCGATTGTAAAAACTTGGAAATACATTAAGCTTGTTTATTTAAAATCCCATTAGCATCAATGGCTGTTCATGACAAGAGCAAGGTTATAAAGATACACCTATATAAAGACACACTTCAAACACAATGGGACAGTTTAGTGACCAATGAAAGAAAGTGACAAGGAAAGTGCAGTACTCTGACAAGAACTTTATGTAGACAAGGAGGATATGCAACCTCCCTACTAGCCAAGGTCAGGTTTGAACCAGGTACCTCTGGAGCTGCACACTTCCACATTATGCCACAGTGCTGCCTAAATATTATAAATTAAGTGGTTTGCACTGAATAGCATATATTATATTACTGAAGTTATCTACATAACATTCTAAAATAACATATTTAAAGTATATTAATCTGGTTTGTGAAACATTTGAGAGAAGTTGTTATTTGGCAGCAGAGGGAGGGAACATACGCTTCATGACTTGAACAAATGGCTCAGCTGTGGGAGATAATGGGAATCTCTGTAGGAGGTCAAAGTGCAGCATGTTAACCTAGTGTACTTCTAGGGTAGGACTCTTAATGCTTTAACCATTAGACTATTGAAACATTGTGTCACATGTTTCACAATTCCTATCCAGCAGGTTTTAAAAGTGAAATCCATAACAGATTTGATAAGATAATGTTACTAAACTACTGTTTAAGTTATATCAGTGCTCCTACATAACACAAATAGATAATGCCCTTTCACACTCTTTTGTTCACATTGCAGATAGATTATCCATTATGTAAACAAAACTGTTTCCTCTTCTAAACGTTTAATATATTCATTAACTCATTTAGACTTTTTAATATAACTGTAATTAATCAGTTGTATAAACTGACTGCATATTATCACAGTATCATTAATTATTAGGCAGTGAAAGTAAATATTTGCATATATTCTTTGCACATGAACCTGCATTCTATTGTTCTAAACAGTGCGTCAGAAAAGTACATGATTTTTTTGTGGATATGTGGATACTATGCTTTTTTCCAGTAAAAGCAGTTGTATTATTCTTGTTTTTGAGGTTTTTTTTTTAGACTTTTGATATATAAAATAACAAATGATATAAACAGACTACATACGTGATTTTAATTATGTGCTTTTTGTCCCCATTCAGACTTTTGGTATACGTTTTACTAAGTTTTTGTAACAAGAAAAACATTTAAAATCAAGCAGATACCTGAAATAATTTTAGATGTTAGAACTAAAGATAACAACGTGTATATATTGATGACATATGAAAACAATATAAGTAAGCAACACTAAAACCGTATGGAGCCTGTATATGTTATTTAGTATTGTTAATGTTTTGTGTTGGAACTAGTAGGATGTTGTTCGCGTGTCAAAGCTCTTTATATCTTTCAACGCTTTTCTCCTGAGCTGTAACAGGATTCTTGTGGTGTGAGTCATGTGATATATGTCTCAAAGTGTCCACACAAATAATAAATAGTAACATTATAGAAACTCGTTAGGCCACATAGCCTTGTGACTTGGAAGCAGATTTAGCTAAGATGTTTCTAGGCAGGACAAAGAAACCATGAGCAGCAAAACCCAAGCTTATGTTTCTTTTTTTAAACATGACACGTACAATATTTTAAGGTGAGATAAATAAATATTTAAATTACAGTAAAACTACATTAAGGACTTTAAGCCATTGACAGTAAGTCAGGAATGACTTAATGTAGAGCAGCTTTTCTTGCCTTGGGGGATTCCGTGCTGTTCTTTTTTTCCTTACTGTGTCTGTTGTTAATAGAGCGAAAACAACTCAGTACATTCATGCCAGGGCAGGTTTTTATGAATGGACGTTTTTCTTCCTCGACTTTCTCCTTCCTTTTTGTGAATGAAAAACAACTGCAAACTGTAGACGCGACGCTTCTCGACGATTGGTCAGGTCGCGCCAGGCTCCTCCCCCACTCCGACCAAACTTCGATACAGTTTCGAATGTGATTGGTGAAAGCCGAGCCGCTGAGGTTTCATTCATAAGTGGGACCATTCATATAGACAAAGAGAGAAATTTGAGCTATTCAAAGAGGAAATTTACCAATCAGGAAGCTGTACGACTGAACGGACATCCGACAGCCAAAGAATTAACATAAATAAGGAAACAGCAAAGTTAGTAAAGTTTTTCAATTGCTTGTTTACGCTTTGCTGTGATTCTGTACATCCTACGTGAACAAATTACGGCACATTTTGAATTTTCACAGAAACAATAAAAAAATACCTTATATTTCTATACCAGTGACACAGTATCGCCGTCTGTTTAAATAAAATAAAACATAATAGTAGTATAAAAGAACAATTCGATATTTACAGCAAAAAATGCCCTCGTGGTGGGTGAGATCCTTTGGGGAAACATATGGTTAGGTTAACTGGCTGCATGCCGCTAAGCTAACTAGTTTGGACGAGCAGCCTATGTGTGAGTGTGTTTTTGTGAATGGAGCTCATTACACATGCAGCCTTCTGGACGCCCCATTCACAACTCGCGTGCGTGTGTGTGTGTGTGTGCGTGCGTGCGTGTGTGTGCGTGTGTGTTTGCGCCTTCTCTTCGTGCAGACTGCTCTGATTCTGCTCCACACAGCCTCAATGAGCGCAAACGGTTAACGCATGGACGGTAACATGGATGGATACCCAGATCAGCAAGTGCCTTACACTTTAGCTCATGTAAGTACATTACTGCTTTAGTTTGCTTTAAAGATTTGGGGTCATGTTTACGCTTCGTTATTCATCTTCATCGCGCCTGCATGTGAGAGCGACGGCTAGAAAACCGCTCCGTGTTACTATTTAAATATTTCACGCAGCATTACTCAGGATCCGTCAGTTTTACAGTAAACATTTGTTTTGTCTGTACTGTGCCTTCGCCGTCTTTATGGTTACAGCTTTCCAATTGACTACAAGAAGTCGATGTTTACGCATTGTATCCTGCACTGCGTGTGCTGGATGAAGGTGACTGCTTAGAAAACTCCCTTCGTCGTAATCACATTACCACATTTGTATACTTTAAGGACGCTAAAACACAAAATTCTCAATTATTAAGACTATTTTTTAATTAAGTTTTTATGTTTAGCCAACGGTCATATGGTCATTTAGAAATATGTAAAATAGATAGAAAACATTGTGTATTAACCGAATGATTTCATTTGAAATGTATAATCCCTTTCTTATCATTTACAGTTTTATTATGTATTAATAGCTTGTCACCAGTCGCCACTCTGTGTTGCACAAATAGTTAATGTTTCCACACAAGTACAAATTTCACTTACATAATGTTGTTGTTTTACAGAGGTCACAAGGAAATGGGTCCATAAACAGATTTTTGGAGGCAGCAAAAAGGAAATACATGGACACCGAATTACCCCCTCAGGAATCTGAAGGTAAAAAAGAAAGAAAGGAACCTATAGTGTCATTTGAGTATTAAACAATGACATAAGACATGGCCAGAAAATAAACATTTACCAACAAATTGCTTTGTGTTATTTATACTGTGCATTCTTGTGTGTATGTGTGTGTGTGTGTAGATCTCTTTCAGGACTTAAGTCAGCTTCAGGAGACATGGCTCACTGAAGGTGAGTCTGACATTTTCTTTCTGTCTCTGAAACTCAGTTGTCAATGG
>JAUZSU010175748.1:0-12855 GCA_034780255.1 Parotocinclus maculicauda | reverse complement strand
AGATAGAGAGAGAGATTGTGGGGTTGGGTGGAGGAGACAGCGTGTCCCTCTGTGCCCCCAAATGTGATCAAATTGGTTCCTTCCAAAGTAGCAGAGGAACTTTAGGACGGAAACATACCCCAAACTACTACTACAATGCTGCCCTTGATAGGGCGCCAGTTTATCTCGAGGCTGAGAAGGGGTCTTGCAGCTCCATTCAATCAACCCGACTGATCTTTCCTCCCTCAGACAACCAACCATTTTTTCATGTCGGCCTGGTATATTTTTCAGGTATCACCAGGACTCCATCCTGCAATGGTGCACCACCTGATGTCCCACATTTGTATTTAGGTTTTGAAGATCCAATATTACAAGTAACAGATTGCAATTGATATACATTTTTATGAAGACATTCAAACAACCATGTATTAGTCTAGCTACAGTATATAACTCTACATATAACCCTAAGCTTGACCTAAAGTAAGTCTTTGAGGGAGGGGTTTTAAATGCACTTTTGTTTGTGAGGACCAGCCAAATGTCATCACATTACAACATTTTTCAGCTATTGCTGCATTCTGTTTTAACACAGACAGAAGAAATACACAGTGTTTAACCACAATTAAGCCTCTGGGCTCTTTTAGTTTTTATCTTTCAGTATCTCAAATAAACGTAGCCTTTTTGCTTGTGCATCGCATTCCAAACCATACAAAAACATGGTTATTAATATGAAATTGGACTCTCCTTTGCCTCCAATGTTCTGGATGAAGAAGGCTGGTTCTGGGAAGGCTTTCCCCCAGATTCTGGAGCATATCTATGGGGATTCATTTATATTCAGCCACAGGAGCATAAGTGATGTTGAGTGATGAAGGGTTTATCCCATAAGTATGTATATAGTATATATATATATACATACATACTATATGAGTGCCACACATTGACTGTTCAGTAGGGTGTATGGGTCACCCATGACTGCCAAAACACACGGACAGTGATGGGACATGGACAGGATCAGATTGTTCAGCAGTTCTTGTGGTATCCTCTTCGTATTCATTTTGAAACATCCCATAATTTCTGTGAGCAGTGTATAAAATATTTGGTTCCCATTGGACTTGACATCTTGTTTTTGTCCACAGTAGCATTTTTAAAAGCTGTTTCAAAAACATTCATTCCGGAGGTTGGAGGTACTCCTTTGTGTTCCCTGAGAACAAACAACATTTAAAATGAGTATACATGAACAATAATGCATGCAATAGATACATTAGACACATCTGTCAACAGGAACATTTAGAAAGAGAAGCACACAATCCTCAAAACCCCACATACCTGAGTGCTTTCATGACTGGAGAAAAGATCTAAAAAGAACAAAGGCTGACAGATTTCATAATATTGACACAGATGTTGAACATAAAACTGAATCCGTGTGAGATTTTTGTTTGTATCTTGTGGGCGAATTTCAATCTCAACCTACCTGACTATTCAAAGGAGAATTAAACAGGAAGGGGTTATAATGAACTTGTGTTTGGGATTCAGTAGAGGTGTTTTCAGAGGCTACATAACATTTACACATCTGTTGGGCGGATTATCAGGTTCATGGAACTCTAGTCACTTTAATTCTTGTGATAAATTCGGTTGACTTCATATTACCCACTGGCTGCTTATCTAACAGGCATAAATCTAACCATTGTTGGGCGTTTCCACACCCCCACATCTCCTGTGGCTACTTAAGTTCAAATAAACAAACAGTAGGAACCTCATAGCTTCTACAACATTGAGTTAGCATCCGCTCTCTGCATATATTGTGTGTATGTGTGACTACCACAACACACTAAACCTGACCAGATGCCACTGTACACAAACCAGTAAGAATAATGTCAATGCTGCCTGGCATGTGTGTCACTCCTCAAAAAGCAAGTATATGTTTCTATTAAAACAAGTAAGAGTTAATATTTATTTAATCTAAACACAATAAGTTGAGCAAATGCTGTATTATAGCTGATGCTACAGTATATTAAAGCCATGTCTTGGCATTTAAACTTAGAGAAGAATTTAAATCTTTTCTAAAAACTTTCACATTTTTCTCCTCTATTTAATGTTTGATGTGTCTGCTTGTCTTGAACTGAACGCTGTTTTGCGGGTTTTTGTGGAACTCGAACTGCACAAGCGTAATACGTGTGGTATAGTTAACAAACATATACATGTATTTGATGAACTTTTACATTACAAAATCACAAATTTTATAAAAATATATAAAAAAATTTTATTCTAGCAATGAAGGAATGTTATAAATCATAAAATATTATGATTTACAGTTAATAGCGTATTTACTCTGCGGATGAATACTCATCAAAAACGAAAAGTAAGACTAGAGCATCGCCTGCCTGAGTCGTTACTTGCCGACATGACAAGTTTTTATCTGCGGTTTTGGCTCTACGATGCCACCCAAACATTCTGCAAGTTCTATGGCTAAAATAGTGTATAAATACAAAAATAAATATAGCGTCCCTACTTCGCGGATTTTCGTTTATCGCGGGTGGTCCTGGAACGTAACCCCCGCGATAAATGATGGAACACTGTATTTAAAATGCTGTGTTTAAGATGCTGATATGACTGTCATTTAGCAAGACCATACGAGTGTTGGTTCAAGAGTGTTGACCAGCATATCACTACCCAAAACATGACAAATGCTGGTCTTTGCTGAGTTATTTTTTAGCAGGGGAAAAGTTTTACAAGAGAGACTGCATTTGGAAAAATCTGACCCCATGTGTTCAGTTCTTCAAAGTCAGGCATATTCCAAATGCCAAATTCAGCAACTGGCATTTACTACAGCATTTACTGGCATTACACTACCAGTGATACTGCAAAACTGGCCCAAATCTAGCCAGCTAGTAAACTGCTACCTGCTTGTAACCAAAACTGATTTTCAACATCTGAGTGTTAGTTTTGTATTTACATAACAGTAACTAACAATAAAAGTATCTTAACAGTCACAATTGTGTTAATAGTGAATATCATTTCTTAAGTATCTAGCTTTGTAAACTAGTCAGCGCTCTTATGACACTGGTTTTGTAGTAAAGTTTCCTGTACAATGTTATCCTACAAAACTGGATCTTATCAGATCCTCATGATGGCACAGAGGAAAAATATGGGTTTAGTATCATTTGACCAAACTGTAATTCACTACAATCAGGTTGTCGATGTAGTTTACTCGTGCTCGGAGAAGTAACTTGCACTTTCACTCCAAAATAGTCTTGGTAGTAAGGACCCTTAGCTATTCATTTACATTTTATACTCACTAAATTCAATTCATGGTCATGGGAAACCAGGGTCTAGCCGACAGCACAGAGCACAAGGCAGGAACCAACTAAAGACGCTGTCCCAGTGCATCCCAGGGCACATGCACATTCACTCACAGTACTCTAGTTGACATATCAAGAATAATCTGAATTTGGGTAGAAACTCACACAGATATACAATGAACATGCAAGCGATACAGTATTAGTAACATTCACCCCATTTTATTAGTCTTAGTCTATTTTAGCTGTTGTTAACGTTGATAAAGTGAAGCAAACATTACATTTAAGTTGCATCATACCAAAGCTCAGTTATACAGTACTGTGCAAAAGTCTTACACATGTTGTATTTTTCAGTTTATATTCTGCTTATTATTTCTTTGAGTGTTAGTAGACTGCACTTTGTAGTCTTACAATTACATCTACATTACAATTATCTTTTTCTCTACATACTTTGGTAGTCTCTTTTACTCTAACTGTCAGAACCCCCACAAGACCAGCACAGATCCAGTATTATTTGAGTGGCTCATTTTCAACAATAGATCAACTATATGGTTAAACGCTGCTCACAAAAATTAGGGGATATTTCAAACTGAATACAAAGAGAATTCCAATAGAACTGCTGAACAATCTGACTCTGTCCATGCTCCATCACTGTCAGTGTGTTTTGTCAGTCTTGGGTGAGCATACACCCTAGTGAACAGTCAATGTGCGGCACTCTCGTCCAGTTTGACATGCATTGACACTCCTATGATAATGTCACTTGCTACTCAATCACGATAATTAGGTTTGCATCTCATTTATGTAATCGAACGACTTTCTTTGAGTTTTCATTTGCTTTTCTGATTATCTTGTTTAATTCATTAAAATCAACTGCTTCTTTCTAGTAAAAACAATCAAATTTGATTGTCAACTGACTCTTGTGTGTCATGGATACGACATCCCACCAGGTAAGCAGTTTAAGTCGTCACGTTTACAGAAACAGGCCAATGTCTAATTAAAAGCTGTTAAATTGTGATTGGCTAAGACATATAACAGTGTATGGTGCAAGAAGATGATCTGTTCCTACAATTATGTGGGTAGTCAAATTTGTAGGTGGTTAAGCACGTCAGGTTTCTGAATCAACATTTTTGTAGGAGTTAGATGATGTAACACCATAAAGCAATAAAAAAAGGACCAGAAACATTTATGATGTAATCTTGAGATTTTATCATGTATCTGCTTCAATGAGCCAACTATAAATACACTGCATTAGATTAGACATTATCATATATGTGTATTTGTATATGTATTTATTTAGAGTTTTGTTCTTAAACAATATATAATAGTTTCAGATCCCACAGCCTCTGGTGTTTATATGGTGCCCACCAAGCAATGCCTTCTGGCTGAGTCAGGCATCACAAGCAGGCAATTCTGGTTGTGTCTGAGGCAGGTGAGGTTAACTGGAAATCACTGAACCATTGACGTGGGCAGCACAGTGGCCCATTTGGTAGCACCGCTGCCTCACAGCAAGAAGGTGCTGGGTTCAATCCCAGGGTGGAGCAGCCTGGGTCCTTCCTGTGTGAAGTCTGCATGTCCTCCCCTACTCTGGTTTGATCCCACAGTACCAAGAAATGTGTGTTAGGTTAATTGGTGTCTCTAAAGTAGCCCTTAGTGTGTGACCGTGTGCATGACTGTGTGTGATCCCAATGATGGACTGGCGTCTCATCTAGGGTAGTTCCTGCCCTTGTGCCCAAAGTTGCGGGGTGGGCACCATTTGGGCATATTTAAATGAACACACTTTTGCTTACACCAATTTATACACTACTGTAAGGCAATGAGATCATCCACAGCCAAGATACTTTAGAGCTCTGTAATTATTCTATCCAGATAAAGTCATGAATAGTAAAAGAAAAAGACTGAGTAAGAAAACATGTCCTGGATTTACAGGTCCCTTACAAACAGAACGGTGCCAAACTGAAATTAAATGAAATAACTACCACTGATCATAGACAGAGTGTTCCCGTAGACTGAAATCAGGCTTTTGTCTATCCTGGTCTAGACTGAACGTATAATTTAGTAAGGCTATTTTAGAAACATTGCATTGGCCCGTGGTCACTTGGGTCTAAACCAGCTCAGCAGAACAGGAAATGTCTCTACAACCAAACAGTGCTATGAGGTGGCCCAGTCCTCAGGATCGCCTAGCCACAGCCCCCTGATAGCCTCCACAATTATTGCAGCTGACATTTAAGATTAGCACAATTGGAAACGAAGCAACCAGAAGGAGCATTTTTAAAAATATTGCGGTTCAGAATCTTTGCATGAGCAGTATTGAAATGACTGGAATGATGTTATTGTTAATGGAAGGAGCACTTGTGTCCTCTAGAGTACTGCTGTAAAAAAAACCTCCTCTTAGGTTCTCTGAAAAATGCAGTTAGAATTTTAACAGCAAGGAACATCTATTCTTATTTATTGTTAATAGTATCGGATGCATACCATACTGTATATATAAACTATTTGTCGTATTGGCGCACACACAGAATTTCGAGGGGAACAGCTGTACCCCACTGCATGCCAATCAGTCATAGGAGCAAGACTGTGCATAGAAATAAGCCTGTTAAACACTAAATAGATTAAGCAACACTGAGGTGGATGTTACTCTGCCATTGATAAAAATGAAGAACAAATGAACACTACATGACTTTGATCAATTGCACATTAATTTTGTTTATGCTAACGTAACTGGTACTGCTACAGTTTTGAAGCTTTTGGAAAAATGATTGCATTGTGGGAAATGTAGTGCCTGTAGTAAAGTTGTGTGCTGTGTTTAGTAGTTCTGCTCAACAATCCAGAATAAAATGTTCTTTAGTGGGACACATGCAAATGACTTTAACATTTTTAAATATAGGGAGAATCTATCTGAATAAAACATACAAAGCAAAAGAGGCAGTTTGCAAAAGTTTGCAAGCATTACTGCAAGCGAAAAGTAGTATTAACAGAGGTAGTGTTGTGTAAAATGTGTCAAAAGATGGCAAAAGGACATCCATTAAAGGAAGCCTCCCAATTTGGGAATTACTAAAACACAATACTGCATTTCTATCAAACAAGTGTGTAATTATTTGAAATAGCAGGACAAATTGTAACAAAGGCACCCACAAAATCTATAACCCTAAAATCACAAAAAGTTGGGACAGTATGGGAAATAGAAGTTATAATAATAATAACAATACAAAGCCTGCAGTTTATAAATATCCATCCCTGCATTTCAGTGCTGTAACACAGTATGGTTAATAATGAGAAAAAATACTAAATAATGGTGTGATTTTAAACAGGTGCTGTCAACAGGTGATTATAATAATGATTTGGTACAAAAGCAGCATCAATAAAACGCATAGCTGGGGGGACACACTTTCTCCTAAAAAAGAAAAAGAGATTTGCATATTTTTCCCTCTGCAGTGCATATCATCATTAAATGATTCAAAGATTCCACACAGTAGAAATGTGTATTGTGGTCAGACAAATCAGTATTCCAGATCTTTTTTGCAAGAAATGGACGCCGTATGTTCGTAATGAAAGACAAACGAGCATCCAAACTGTTATCAGCAACAGTCTGGATCCATAAGCCAGGATCTGTAATGGGTAAGGGTTGCCAGTGCACTTGGAAAATGTCAATTACACATCTGGGATGGCAGCATTAATTAAGAAATGTACATCAAGATTTTAAAGTAATATATGCTGCCTTCAAGACGTCATCTTTTCCAGCAGCATTCATGCATTTTTCAACAAGCCATATCAGAAAAAGTTAGGACTGAAACACACAAATTCCTTCCAATCGTTCTTTGAGAAACGTTGCTTTTAGAGAACACAAATTACAAATTGGAGATTATCCACCCACCTTCATTCTTCAAAGACTCAGCTTTTTATGGATGCTGCATTTTTACCAAATCATGATTATAATCACTGTTATTTTCCTCATAACTAGCTCTATATTTCGCTCCTCACAGCTTTTTTTGGAATATTGCAAGAATCAATGTTTATTAAAAAATAAAGTTGACCAGACAAAACATGCAATATACATTCAAAGAAAATAAACACTGTATTTTTATGTTGTTGAAGTACACACATATCTAGTTGGATGATGGGCAAAATCTTTCAGTAATCCAGAGCACTTGTCTTACCTGACAATGTTGAACCCATTATTAGACAGAGGGTGCGAATAGCCAAGTAGTAGAAACTAACTAATGTGTAAACAAATTCCTTAAATTTAGAACATAATATGAGCTTTAAAAAAATCAGCACTGTAGGTGGTCACAGTTTAAGCTATTTAAATTGTAAAAATATTCCAGCCATAGTGTTTAGTGTACAAGTTTTCTTTCAGCTGAAGAAACAGGAAAGAAGTAAGGACAGCATCTGCTTATGCCACAGCAGATCCTTTGTTTAATTACATTGAATGTCCATTGAGTGCTCATGTATAAATTAAGCCACAAAGCATCTTAAACAAAGTCAGATTATTATTATTAGAATCTGGCTGGAAACTAATGAATGATTCAGCTTGAATGCCATCAATATATGAAAGGACTCTGGAAACCCCAAAAAGGCTAATGCCTCCAAACAGTTCTACATAAACACACAAAGGGGATATTTGTAGAGCCACAGTCATTTTGCATGCTTACCCAGTACATTATATGGCAAGTAAACACCATTAACAGTACAAGCAGACCTCCCATGATCCACTTATGATCCTCCTCCTTTACCTTAACCGCAGCAAATCCTGCAGCAACTGGCTTTGACTGAGCAAGCAACCATACTAACCCAGAACAGATGTGTGCAGGGTGTAGGAGAGGCTGAGGGCTGGGAAGGGGTAGGGCATTTCAAGTAGAGATGTGTAGAAAATGATGCTCCTGTCCCAGCTCAGGGATCTGGACATGGTAAAGGAGGAAAGAACACCGTGGGAAGAGGGATAATGGGGCAAGAGGGCTGTGTTTAACACACGAGGTTCATGCGGTGATGGCTCACCTTTGAACTGACTCCTGAACAGCTGTCTAATGTTGGGACTGCAATTCACACTGAGACGCTTTGATGTGGAAGAAGGCCAAAATCTCATAGTGACATGCTATTCAAAGTTCAAAACAGCTGATTCTGGTCCAGTTTCATACACCACCCTGTTTTAGGAACTGTCTGCTTAAACAGTCATAGAGCCAGAATACAGCTCATAAATATATCACTTATTTTACCAGTATTTAAACCCATTTCTGTGAAGATCTGCATACATCTGGTACATTTCCATACGCCCACTGCACAACATACCTCCTCCCAAGACTGTATTATAAAACATACATTTATGCAGTGCAAAAAACTCATTTTTAGCCCAAATGTTCTGAGCATTCTCTATTGCCATTCGCATTTAGTAGGTGTTACTGGATAGATTTTAACACCTGCTACAAGAAATCTCTCCATGGCTGTCATAAATCTTCTGTTGTCTCCTATGTTTATAGCCAAGTAGCCCCTGTACAAGTCTACTAACCCTGTTCAGTGTGGCTGTCCGGCCTTGTCTCATTTAGACACAGCCAAGTGTGATGCCTAACCCCAACCTTGAGGATTGATTAGCAAAAAATGCACTATTTGTAGAAGCAGTGCTACTTTTAAAAACACATTACTTAGGTAGTCATTTAAATAATAACTTTAGTATCTATAACACATTTTTAAAATTTGTACACAGTACAAACACAAACAGTATTTAAAAACTGAAAAATAATTAATGAAAAACAAGTTCTATATGTTACAGTGGAAAGTATTTTGTGTTACTATGTACACAGCGCTTGAGGGTGACATGCTTGGTATTTCGATACATTTAAATATAAAGTAGACTTCTTTAGACTAAAACACGCAAGATAAGATAACCATGGGCACACAGAAGGTGAAATGCACAATATAGAAAAAATAACGTTTGTTAACACCCCTTCTAATTAATTAGCTCTGCTCTTTCAGCAACTTTTACACCAACTTGTAACACCAAACCCACAGTCCATGTTGTAAAAATCTAGTGGAAAGCCTGTTTAGAAGAACAAAAGCTGTTGTAGCAGCAAATGTGGTGGGGCAAAGTTAACACAATACTAACACACATATTTTGGATGCAATTTTTGGGTGTACACAAACTTTTGTCTGTATACTGTATGTTGCTTACTTAATCAAATATAATCACTCTCAATATAACAATTTATAACCAAATACAATTGTTACATTTGTGTATTCTTTCATTTGTATTGATATTCAGAAATAAGATCATGATATGACAGAGATAATATCAGAACACTGGAAATATCCACAAGAAACCAGCAACTGAACCAATCAAATGAAAAAAAAAATACATTAATCAGGTTACTACCCACCTCTAGATGGAAGACTCCATCAGAACTTGGATCACTGCAGTGCTCGGCTAGTGTCGTAGACCGCTGTGGAACGTGAGCACCTGATGAAGTATTGTCAGATATAATTATTTCAGAAACACTAAAACTATTGTGTATATATACAGTATTATTGAATTATATTTTTAAATTGTATATAGTATATATTACACTTCCTGCCACTTTCACCCCAAATTGTGCCAAAATGTATCTATAACTTGAACCCAAGTGAAAATATTTAACTAAGGATGTTTAAATCAGTGTAAAATAACTATTGCCATTGAACAAAAATACAGAATTAGTCTCGCAGTGCAGAGGTTATTGTTCTTAGTTCTTCTACATAATGCTCAATGTAGGGATTGCCAGAGTGGATTTGATCTGCATATTTGATCTGGCTCAGGTTTTTCACCAGATGCCTTTCTTGTCCCAAACTCCCATTTAATCCAGGTTAGAGTATAGCACTGAATATAGATGGCTCCCAATTGAGACACTTTTGTGAAACCATCTGACCTAATGCAGGACTTTGGAATGTGGGAGGAAACCGAATTACTCAGAGAAAACCTAAACGGACACATGAAAACCAAGTGAACTCCACACAGAATTCGGATCCACTCATCAGTGACAGTGCAAACAGTACGCCATGTTTACTGCTCTTACTTAACACTTCTTATTATCTTTGGGGTCAATTTGACCCCATTCAATGTTTAATGTCTCTAAATAAAAGTAACGCAAAAATGTTATTGTTTTGCTTCATATCTAATTACTTTTTGTAACCTATAACTGAGTGAACATACATTTTAAGAAAATATATGTTTTTAACATGGCAAGAACACCTACAGTACCTAACACAAAGTTGCGTAAGAATTTTATTTACAATCATTTTCTGGAGGTTTAAGTTGCTGGGGTCAAACTAACCCAAGAATAAAATATGTTATCCACATAAATGTCATGTCAGAGTCTTTTGGTACCTGATCATATAAATAAATATAGTACAGTGTAACATTAACTTTTCATCTGATAAAGGTTTTGACTTTAGTATTATAGGATTCTACTTGGATAAAGAAATAAACACGACAGTAAAACACTGATTTGAGATGTCTAGAGGAAAAAAGAACATAAACAAAGAGCAAAACAAAGCTAGTAACACTTTCACTCAGTAGAGTAATACTCAAATGTTTAAAGAAGACATATAAGCAACCATAACTTCAGAAATTAATGTGTGGGCAATATAGCAAATCTGAGAAAATTTCAGTTTTAAAGATTCAAGTAATCTATTATGGATATAAAACATCAAGTTCAGAAAGTGTGTGTTTTTGTGATACAGAGAATTCAGACAAAAAATAAGGAATTAACTGAAACTAGGAATTAGTTAACCCATGAGATGTGTGCGTCATATGTATTGATGCAACTTTCTAGTCTGTTTTTACTCTAAGTCCTTAAATGACCATCCTTTGTGGATTTCAGATAATCCATCTGCTCTATATTGCAGCCCAATAAGCAAAACCTTGGTTCTTATGGGATAAATATACTGCTCACAAAATTAGGGTTAGGTTAACCCTAACCTATTACATTTTGAAATTATGTGAATTGAAATATTTCCTAATTATGTGAGCAGTGTATATATTATATAACATTTTTATAATCATATGGGTCAATGATGGCAGCGATAAATATTTCTTGGTTAAAGAACCATGGTTTTCCTTAAAGGGATACAAATAGAGTAGATGGACTATCTGAAAACCACAACGGATGGTCAGGATGTGTCATTCAAGGACTTCATGAGTGAAAACAAAGGAGAAAACTGCATCAACATTGTGACAAACACATCACGTGGACACTTATGGGATACGATTCTAATGATGATATTGGCTTAAACACAAAATTTACAAATACTATAATAGGAAAAGACACCCTGGGTGAGAGAGTTCATTGAAAATGAAAGGTTGCCCAGACAGATAGGGGGAGCACTGTGGGTACTCTGGTTACTCCAACAATCCAAAGACGCATTGCATTAGGTTAACTGGTTGTTATGAATGTGGCTAAATTGGCATAGTATAAATGCGTCTTTCCAAAAATCGATGTAACCTTGCTTATAATTAGCCATTGATGCCCATGCGGTATTAAACAAGCAAAAATCCAAACAAGTCGTCTGTCCACTAGACAGAAATATGCACCATAAAACAATTAATGATTTAAAGGTAGTGACAGCATAACAGCTAAGTAAGTTTTCGCTGCATACTTGTGGCTAGATTAGTCAAAATAACGTCTAAATCCAGAATGCAGACACTTCCTCTGCCAACCATGATGTCAGACCTATTGAAAAAAATGAGAAAGGAGATTCCCTATTACAATGGAGAGTTATGAGGCGGCTGTTAAAGCTGTTTTAAAGCCAACACAAGCAGCTTTTTAAAGCTAGTACCACCTACCCCACAATTTAAGCAATTGCTTAAAATGAAGGATAGATATTACATTTATATAAAAATAAGATGTGATTTCAACAAACTGTGTGTAGGAAGCAGGCAAGTAAAAAAGGCATCATTATAAAATCACCCAAAATTAACTTAAAAAAAAATAAATTAAAGGATAGTTCATTTTGAAATATCCCCTAATTAAATAACCCTGTTTTATGTGAGTGGTGTAGTTGCTGTTCAGACCTTCAGTCAATGATGGAATCTTTTGTGTGTTGTGTGTTTTGACATGTGAAAGTAAGACACTGTGGCTTTTACATGTCTGTGCTCTACCCATCACTGCAAAATAATCAAATAAAACACACATGCACGCTTAAATACAAACATTATTAAGAAGCTTATTCCAGTACTGGTAGGATACTGTCTTTGGACTCAGAATGGCTTAAATTCTTTATGGATGAAATATTATTTAAAGATTCATGTAATTGCAGCAGAATTGTCAGCTACACATTTATGCTTCGAACCTTTTATACTGCGTTTCTACACGAATTGTGCTTTTTATCAGTTCCACTTACCATATAGATGCCCTTTGTATTTGTAGTCCATCTATCTACATCCCTACATAGTCCCTTTTACTCTGTTTTGTAATGATCATGACCCCCACCGCTTTACCATAAAACAGGTACTATTTCAGTGGTGCCTAGGGTAACAGTGGAAAGGAAAAACTCCCTGAAAGTGGTAGGAAAAAACCTCGGGAGGACCAAGACTCAACAGGGGACCCATCCTCCATGGGTG
>JAUZSU010175727.1:0-12858 GCA_034780255.1 Parotocinclus maculicauda | reverse complement strand
ATACCACCAAGAACGACCAACCACATCCAACAGGGTTAACTGTGGATACAAGAGGAAGCTGTCTGAAAGGGATGTTCGGGTGATAACCCTGATTGTATCCAAAAAACATCAAACCACGGCTGCCCAAATCATGTCAGAATTAAATGTGCACCTCAACTCTCCTGTTTATACCAGAACTGTCCGTCTGCCAAACCTTTGTCTAAAACCAGGTGTTTCAGTTTTATTCTCTAACCCCTGTATCTACATACAGTATGTATTAAACTCCTTGTATTTGATTCAGCTTTCTCATTTTTTGTGTAGTATTTTATTTTAGTTTACTGAAATGTGTTTTTTTTGTGAGCTGTAATAACTATGTGGGTGTGTGTGTGTTGATTCTACCAGCTGAACATGCGTGCATGTCCAACCCGTGTGCTAACGGCGGAACCTGCCATGAGGTGGCGTCGGGGTTTGAATGCCACTGTCCATCGGGGTGGGCGGGGCCTACATGCGCCAAAGGTCAGAACACGAATCAAGCTTTACGTCAGCTGTACGTTATGTTAACTCCATGTTAACTTATGTTCACCAGTGTAATATTTTACATATCACGTCTTGCTAGTGTGAAACCACATAATTGACACTGATCAATCAGGAGATCAGATGTATTTTGTTAGATTCATCAGGCGTTTGTTTGTTTTAGATAAAGATGAGTGCATGTCCAGTCCCTGTGCACACGGAGGAACCTGTATCGATCTGGAGAACAGCTTTGAATGTTTGTGTTCACCACAGTGGACAGGGAAGACCTGCCAGATAGGTGCGTGTGTGTGTCTATCAAACTAAAGTGAAGATGCAACTGCACTTGCATGTTGCTTGTTATTTATATGACCAGTGGCTGCATGTACGAGTCTTTACCGTGTGTGTGCGTGCGTGCGTGTGTGTGTGTGTGTGTGTGTGTGTGTGCATGCGGGGTGAATTGCAGAACATCTAAGGAGCGCAGACTTCAAGTCTGTTACAAAAAGCTGTACATTGTCAGTAACCTGAAGCTGGCCATTTGAGTAAATCTAAATATAACTTTACGCCCGGCAACTGCTACCCTCAGGGCTAAATTTATCCTCACAGGAGTAAATTTGGTGGAGGGGAAAATGCGAGACGATACAAGGGATGGGGGGTGAGGTATTTTACTCCATGTTTAGTCTAGTAAGGATTTATTAGATATAAAATGCTTTGACAGATAGGCAAGGTGTGCGTTTGCACACATAATAATCTGATTGTATTAGGATGTCTGCAGTTACCTGATTATTTAAGAGGTTGTGTGTATGTACAGCTTACTCTGATATTAAAATCAGATCCTCAAATCCTCTAAAAAGAGCTGGATTTTATGCCCGTAACCGTATTTCTCATTGCAAGTATTGCACAAGCGTTCTCACGTGGTTGCCAGATGACTTTATATACCCCTTTTTGCATTGACTTTAGTTTTTCACGCTCACGATTTGGCAACCCAGGAGTTAAACACGAGAATGACTTAATGGCAATACATCTCATTACTCTTTGGTATGTAGAGTTAATACAAATTGCCACCATAAAAATGATGCAGCAAACTTTGTAAAAAGCCTAAAATGTGCCGTTCTCAAAACGAAAAAGGTTTGCTGGTTGTTATGGGTACTCCAGGTTCCTCCCACATTGCAAAGATGTTAGGTAAATTGGTCTCTCTAAATTGCCCTCAGTGTGAATGTTTGACGAGTACAGGTGTAACCTGTTAGGAATGTAACTGACATGGCTTTAAATGAACTCGGATATAATACAGGATCAAGAGATGCTGGTCTGAAAGTGGTGATTCAGTGCAGTACTGGGCAACCGGGAGGAAAAAAAAATTGTTCTTTAGGGTGTGGAAAACATTGTCAGGTTTTTCTAAACTTCAGTACAGCTCATTTTAAAACATAAAATAACGGTAGTGTGACATCACATTTGTGGTTGGTGGAATTTTCAGACACTGTCGTAATTGAGACAATCTTTTTATTATCATTTATGTAGATAAGTTTTTTTTAGCTAAGCATACAGGAACCATGTTCTGTAACGCTGCTTGGTGGTGGGGCTTTATGGCTTGTGTCTTTTTGTCTCTTTCTTTCACAGATGTGAATGAGTGTGTGAAGAAACCTTGTGTAAACTCTTACTCATGTAAAAATCTGATTGGTGGATATCACTGCGCCTGCAGTCCAGGGTGGGCGGGACCAAACTGTAACATCAGTCAGTACCTCAGCATCAGTAATCAAGCGCTGCTTCTTTCTCAACTGAAATTTTCCTCTTTCTTATCATGCTGCTACTCCTGCTAGAGGAATTTACCCTGCTCACAATAATAAGGGGATATTTTAAAACGAATATGAAGAGAATCCCATAAGAACTGCTGGATAATCTGATCCTGTTCATGCCCCCTCACTGTCAGTGGGTTTCGACACTCTTGGGTGATCATACACCCTACTGAACAGTCAATATGGGGACACTCTGGTCCAGTTTAACATTCTTCTGTTCACCCTCATTAATATATCACTTACTACTCAATCACCATAATTAAGTTTACATCTTATTTGTGCTTTTCTAATGTTCTTGTTTAATGAAATAAAATAGCTTCTTATTTAAAAATATCTCCAGATTTTTGTGAGCAGTGTAGTTAATACATTTGTAGTTTAGAAAGTTAAATTGCTTTTAATTATTGGTACAAAACAGTAGGTAGAAATTATGAAGAAAGTGAAAGCACGCCTTTTGACCCTGCCAAGGTTGGTACCTTTCACGGGTATTCAAAGCTGCTCCCTGGATGGAACGCCAATCCATCACAAGGCCTTTAAACATCACTACCTGACCATTAAATCTATTCTAAATAGTTAAAGAGCCCATATGGAAATCTGTTCCTGGTTTAATTAGTCCAGAATATTGTGTAGAATAAAATCCATCTGCATTCTTGTGTGATCTTGCAGCACTCCTATCAAAAACGTTACACCCAGACACCCTTGTGTTACTCATAACGGGCTTTTAAACAGGCTGTACTCTCTGTACTGTTGATAATATTAGGGACTTTTATTTCCTGCATGACTTGATACACCGCATGTTTCTGCAACTTGTTCTGTTCATCTAACACAATCAGACTGATCTGTGCACATGGGACTGTGGTAGCCTAGCGGTTAAGGTTCTGGACTCCGGACCTCATGATCCAGGGTTCAAATCCCAGCTACGCCAAAGCTGCCATAGTTGGGTCCTTAGGCAAGGCCCTTAACCCACGATTATAAAACAATATAAGTTGTAAGTCGCTCTGGATGAGGGCGTCTGCTAAATGCTGTAAATGTAAATGCATAGCTGAATGTTTGAGGCTAAAGGAGCACTCTGTGATTTCATGTAAGCATCCCTTAACTTTATATCCATAAAGCTGACGGAAGTGTCTTTTAATAAAACGATGCAATTGCTAGCATACAGAACAGTGCTCATACTTGTTATGCTGTTTGGGATTGTGTACGTACAAACCTCTGGGTCACAAAGACGCTTCCAGAAAGCAGAATATCAAATAGTCGGTCAACTAAATACTTCTCCAAAGTACCACTAATCCAAACAGGACAGCCCAGAAATAAAATGCACACCGTTTCCCCTGGATCAAAACGTCCTTGAGATGTTTGCTAATGTAAAAATTGTCTCTTCCGTGATAATCATAACTCTTGAAATCCCAGAGTGCGAATTTAATTAAATATTGCATTTTTTCTTCATTTTAACAATTTAAGAACATATTTTCCATTACAGATATCAATACCTGTTATGGCCAGTGTCAGAATGGTGGCACATGCAAGGTGAGTATGACCTGTACCTGCCACAATCAGGGTTTAGAAATGCTTATCAGGTTCTAGTTGGCATTAGCAAAGTAAGAGGTGTAAGCTCGCCAGGCAAACAAATGAGTCACGTCCACTAATAAAGTTCACTTTAAGGAGAACAAGTGAAGAGCAGTACCAGTGATACATGCTGTCCTGTTTTAATTCCGTTTACTGCAATGCACGCATAATTGAGGTCATTAAGGAATGATGGCTGCATAAATAAATGGTATTGCCAAATCTTTACTGGCCACCCATATTGCCCAGGATGCCCAAACCTCCATAATACATGGTGGCCTAGCACTTAAGGGTTCAAATCCCACCTCTGCCAAACTCGCCCCTGTGGAACCCTTGCACAAGGTCTTTAACTCACAAATGCTATTGTTTGTTAGATTGTATCAGTTTTACGTTGCTCTGGAGAAATATGTCTGCTAAACAGCATAAATGGCTTAGAATAAACTCTGCTACAGACTAAACTGTGTCTATAAATCATGAAAGTATGGACTGAACTCAGTCTGAAGGTCTTAAGGAATCCTTACCTGACACTAAAGGTCCATTTGTGTGTGTGTATATGTGTGTATGTGTGTGTGTTGTAATCAAATTAATATGACATTCATACCATGGTTATATCAGAATAAAATATTTTATTCTTGATCTTTGCTCTGTTACTAGGCCACATCCTAGTAAATGTGTGTGTGAGAAAGGAAGTGGAAGGTGAAGGTAGAGGTAAAATGCCATGAAGAGAGCCATTGTGTGTTAGCTCCATTATGCTTACATAGCTCACTTGGTGCAGAATTGGACTCTAAGTCAGCCCAACATTAATCAGTGCAGATTATTGGTTTGGATAATGGGGAAAATATAAATGATATAAAATGTATCATATATTATTGCGGGAGTTTATATGTGTTTTTTATGTTTGTTGTTAGGGCGGACGTAATGGCTACACGTGTCAGTGCGAGCCTGGGTTCGTAGGTAGGCACTGCGAGGTGCAGCAGAGCCCCTGTGCGAGCTCGCCGTGTCAGAATGGGGGTCAGTGCCACGCCGTGCAGACCTCCTACGAGTGCCAGTGCATGGACGGATACATGGGGAGAAACTGCGAGGTGGGCGGCGCAGCCTCAGCTCAGAAATAGGCTTTTGTTTGTTTTTCCTCTGTGACATCTCACCCACGTCTGCATGCAGGTACAGGTGGACCCTTGTAACCCTAACCCGTGCGTTAATAAAGGCCAGTGTCACAGCGTGCAGTCGGGATTTTACTGTGCCTGTGCCGATGGGTACGAGGGAAAAACCTGCGCAGAGCTGACCGATCACTGCAGGACCAACACATGCCGAGGTGAGCCAGGGCGTGAAAGCTAAGTATTGTCCAGGTTTAAGGATACGGTACGATGGCGCAGTGCTAACACAACGGCCGTTTTGTCTGGGTTTCAGTCATAGACAGCTGCACCATTGCCGTAGTGACCAACTCCACAGAGAAAGGACTGTGGCACATTTCGTCCAACGTCTGCGGTCCCCACGGCCGCTGTATCAGCCAATCGGGAGGCAACTTTACCTGCTCCTGCTTTCCAGGGTTTACTGGAACCTACTGCCATGAGAGTGAGTGACGTTACTGCCGCTAAATATTTATGGTCTACAAATCCCCACCCACTTTACAGTCCATTCTCATTCATAAACTAATATAAGATTAACGAAGTATAATAATACAGTGGAACCTCTGTTAACGGCCGCAATCCGTTCCTAAATGTTGGTCGCTATCCGAAACAATTTTCCCCATAAGAAATTAAGAAAATAGAAATTATTTGTTCTCAGCCCATGTTGACTTGCTAATATATGAAAGTTCCAGGTTATATAGGTATGGTTTTTTTTTAATAAGAACAGTTATAATACAGTAGAAATGGAGTAAAATAAACATAAAAACATTAAAGAAAGCATTTAAACATAAGAAAATATTTAGTAAACATAAGAAAACTTACTGTTTTGACTGTGATGTGATGGTGTGAGTGGATGGAGGTGTGGGGTGGAAGGGGTGGAATTACTGCTTTGAGGGGGAATCCCCCTCCATGAGAACATGATTGAGGGCTAAATTATTAAAATAAAGCACAAAAATCACTAAATAAGAAGGATGGGTAAAGATAACGATAACGAACGACCGATCGTTACTGTGTTTCAAACGAGAATGATGCTTGGTCTGAGATGCTGGTCACGTGTAGCTGACGTAGCTGTTCGCTATCCGGGGCAAAATTTTAGCGTCATTTTTGGTGGTTTCGGAATTGTTCGCTAACCGAGGTTCCACTGTATTTTTTTTTAATTAAAGGTTAAATATTTCTGCTTTATTTTTTTACTACATGGTTACTGGTTCTTTATCTGATATTGATCTTTATCTGAGATCATTTTACTGGTAAGATAAGATACTGGACTATGGACCACAAGGTCCAGGGTTCAAATCCCACCTCTGCCAAGCTGCCACAGTTGGGTCCCTGAGCAGGGCCCTTAACCCACCATTGCTTGTATTGTAAGCTGCTCTGGATAAGGGCATCTGCTTAATGACATCAATGTAAATGTAAAATCTGATGGCCAGCATTTGTAACAGCAACTATGCAAATATTTACTGAACTAAATCAATGATCATACCAGAAACCATCAGAGAATCCGACTTTCCATCCAGATTTCAATCATATTTTTGGTTTTTTTTCCCCAAAGCCTTTTTCCTCCTAACTAGTAAATTAGGCTATTTTAGACACACCCGTAACTTAGCAAGCACAAAAAACACACAGCCTGCAATGCAAATCCCATAAACAAATATTGACTCTGGAGGGGTTTGTATTGAACTCGTGACCATTTAGTGCGGCAGACACAGGGTGCTACCGTTTGTACTGTAGTTTGTCCAACTTCTACCATGTTTTGCTTTCACAGTAATGTCAAGTAATGTCATAAAAGCTCTCAGAATGGAATCGCCAAACGTAGCATGTGCCATGTAAAATAGGTCATATGTAAAAATGACATTTCCTTGAATACCCCGTCCATTTACCTACAGCCAGGCTGTTTTAGGATGTAAGATGGACCGAACTATCAGTTTCACAAGTATTTGGCTAAGAGGTAGTCAGGCGGGTAGTTCATACCAGAAACTGTTTAGATTGGACAGTTTAGTTTCGTTGAGTTCCAAACAATTCGGAAGCAACATTAAAGTGTTGATCAGAAGCTTGGGTTGGGTTTTAATGGCCACAGTATCAAATCCTGCCTGGAATATTGGGAACCCATCCCACTCTGGGTAATGGGACCGTTTCTGGACTTGTCGTCTGCAAGAACACATTACTGGCTTAGCGGTTTGCAGTGATTACTGGTACGGTGGGGGCGGAATAACTATATGTGGTTATTTTCATGGATTACATGCAGAAGCTTCCCTTTTCTGTCCGATCAGGGGCACCAGAGAGGGGCACTCGAGTGAGCGACTCGAGTCAAAGTCACACTTGAGTCGCCCACAAAAAGACTTCATTTGAAACTCGTCCCTAATGACTCTCGACTCGACTCGGATTCGTCCCTAATGACTGGTGAACATTAAGAGTCGGTCCGTTATCCAGGCACTGTGTGTGATAAGGTTATAGAAAAAAAGACTTTGTTTGTGTGTAAATGTTACCATTTTTCTGTACTTTTATTTAGGTGATTTGGGACGCAGCCCCTTGTCTCGTGTCGTATCACAACATCGGCTTATTGTGAGCGGGAAATCGAAGAGAAGCGTCAAATGTAAACAAACGAGGGTAGCATGGCTTCAGCTGGAGTACCGTATGTGGTAGCCTACAGGCTTCAGGGAATTTAAAATTCTTATATATAACCCAAGGGTGAACAATGTTTTAAAATGTTTAAGAGAGAGAAAAGAACAAAGAAATTCTTTTTTTTAAAGTAAGAAATGCATAGAATTTAAAAAAAAAGAAAAAGGAAGCATTGGAGTAAAAAAATACAGTTGTGTTTTACACAAAGTTCATAAAAAAAAAATATATATATATATTATATAGCTGCATATTTCTAATCATACACTTAAATATGTTGTATTAACTTGAGACTTGACTTGGACTCCAGCCAAAAGACTCGTTACTTGACTTGGACTTGTATTTTGCGACTTTTGAACATCTCTGCAAAACACACACAAAGAGAGACACACACACACAGAACATCCATGGTGTCGCTGTAGCTTAGTGACATCATTAAAGTAGGTAGAGTTTTGAACAAGGACTGGATTCACAAAAGCTTTGTAAAGAAAAAAACTTATGGTCTTAAGAGTAAGTCGAGAAGTTCATAAATCTGTTCTGAAGTTCAATTCTGAACAAATGTACTCTTTAAGTCTTTTACAGCTTTTGAGGTTGTATTTACTGTTATTTCCTTTACATTCACAGCTCATAAAATGGAATAATAATAACAATAAAATAAAAACATCAGAACCAAGCAGTCAATTTTTTAGCAAACCAGAAATCGAGGTGATAAAGGACGAAACGGCCAACAGGAAAAAAAAACCTTATTGGAAAATAATATGGGCTCAACCGTTATATCTGGACTGTTTAGTCAATTGAAACCCTGACCTCGTCATCTCTTACCGCCTGTGACGACTGTGAGGCCACCGTAAGTTAAAAAAACGTTTTTAGCAATACCGCCAGTCCTACGAATTGTTCTTAAGGAGTTATTTGAAGAGTTTGATATAACTTTTTCTTAAGAATCAGTTCACATTGAACTTTCCCATTTAAGAAGATTCTCTTTCCTGAGACACTTTTGTGAATCCCAAGTAAGAATTTCCCCTGTAAATAAAGGCTCGTTCTGATACGGGGTATGACGTCACAAGTGGACAGAGGCTCGGCTTAATGGACAATTTTACATTTGGTCTGGTTTCCATCCAAACATCTGTGCAATATATCAAGTTAGATTGAAAATAACTTCTGAAACTCTGTAAAAAAAATTCACTTTTGTTGTGTGATCTTAGCGTTTAGCAGTGCTTCAGTGCATTTCTGTATGTCGTATAAACCCTCATTACTGGAGTAAATAAATGTCCTATAAAACAGATTTTACTGTGTTTATTTCAAACAGTGGATCCTGATTTATGAAATGTTGTACAACAAATTAATTAAAACCTTTTCCTTTTACCCTGTTTATCCTTAGAAAACAAAGGGTGCTGGGCTAACGAAATTCCTCTGCTCCATCTGCTAAGCTTACAAGTTTAGATCCTAATGACTGCAAATGAATCATTTATGCCACAAATATATAGATATTTATAGACACAAACACATATTTACAAGTTAATTGATGTAAGAGTGATGTATACAATACAAAACAGTGAGCTAATGAACGTTAGCTATTAATGTATTCAGGCTATTAGCTAATTCAAATTAGGATGCTGAATCATTGTTGAATATATGAATGTGGATTTAATTATGCTTTGTAACAGTTCCATGTTGCTTTTAGCAGGGTTTCTAAGAGTTTGATGTTTTATATTGTATTTGTGAGGAAAAAGTTTCCGCGCCGTAAAGGCGTAATCAGGACTTTTAATGTGAAATCGGAACGGGAAGTAAAAAGCTGCAGCTGTTGCGCCTGAATACAGCTTAGCAACAAAACACCGACATTCAATCGCTTGTTATTTAACTGTTATAAACTTCTTATAATCTGCATAAATTAAGAAACAAGAGTAAATTAAGATTTATTATATGAAGAAGGCGGACTTTCCTTTGTAATGTTTTTTGTTTTGTTTATTTAGCACTCGGTTATACGTGCATTATTATTATTATTTAATTAGAATAAACACCATATTAATTATAATTATTTAATAAGAACAAACTGTAATTAAATTATTATTATATAATTGGAATAAAGAAGCGCGATGGCAGCAGAGACTCTGGATACAGCTCTTATACCGTCCCGGTAATAAACCTTTTTATTTCTTTATTTATTTCTTATTACTTATAAACAAATTTCCTCTTATATCCTACTAGAATGGATTAAACCATAATTTTTATTTATTTAGATCATATACCGTTCGTTACTCCTTTTTTATGCTATTTTGTTGTTTTATTTTGATTTTTTAATGGAAATTATTAATAAATCTCGTTATTGCAGTTGCAAAGTTAATTATTATCTATGTAAATTTTGAAAGTTTAAGTTCATATCTATAATATTTTTGTTTTAGATTTGCTTTTATTCTAAAAAACGAACCAAACCAGATAATCAGCTTCACTGATAAAATAAATATATTTTAGAATTAACCTAATAATGTTATCTGATTCGAGCAGATTTTAATATTTTTGTATTTACTAAAGATATAGAACTCTATAATATAATACATATTCATATATTTTTATTGCATGATTGTTTTAATTTTATTAGTTGCTTTTAATACGTGTATAAGTTATGCTTCCGGCATTTCTTTTTTGGTCTGTAACATCTGTACAGCTGCTGATCTGTGTGCTGTTTACTATGTGCTGCATGTTTGGTTAAAGGAGCAGTAAAGTGTCGAAGCTGGAGCGTCTGAACACCCGGGTGCTGAAGCTGCTGACGGCGGCGGTGCAGGAGGTGCTGGAGGTGGTGAAGGAGACGGTGACGGAGTATCAGGAGAAAACGGCTCGGACTCACCGTGAGAACGAGAGACTGCGGCTCCGGTTGCAGGACGCTCTGGAGAAACTAGAGAAGGAGAGAGAAGGTGAGGATCGGGGTTCGATAGGACCTCGTGTTCATGGGGCACAGCGGTTAGCTGTGTCGGTGTGCCCCCATGACCCTGACCAAGAAAAGCAGGGTTAAGACGGTTAAGACGATAAACAAGAAATCCTAGAGCACTTTTAGTATTTATTTTCACTTTATACTTCTCTTTTTTACCCTTTGCAGTGTCCAGACTTGCCACCCTGTCTCTGTCGGCCAACGGTTCGTCCTCTGAAGCTCATCAGACGTCTGAATCCCAGGCTGCCTCCGGTTCGAGGCCAGACTCGGTCGTTCTGGTGGAGGCAGAGCCGGAAACGGTGTGCGACCTAAAAGTCGAGCTAACCCTGTCAGACGTGAACCCGGCGGGACCCGAGCGAGATGGAAGCTCTGATTCCGAGGAGCTTCACGTCTCGGACGTGGACGTTAAAACCGAACCCGCTCCATCCGAATGTTCGTCAGAACCGAGCCCGCCGGTCATGGCCGTCGTTCCTAAAGAGGAGAGGAATCAAGTGCACATCGGTACGAGTTCACGCCCCCAAACAAACCTCGGCAACGGCCCCGGGTGGGATACGCTGTCCGGATGGAATCCGAGCCGGGGCGACGAGAACCACATCTGCCACGTTTGTGGAAAAAGCTTCAGCCGTATGGGAAACCTACGGATCCATCAGAGGTGCCACACCGGGGAGAAGCCGTACCGCTGCCTGGTGTGCGGCCGCTGCTTCAGCCAGGGCGGAGATCTGAAGAAGCACAAGCGGGTTCACACGGGCGAGAAGCCGTACTGCTGCGGCCAGTGTGGGAAGAGGTTCAGCCGGGGAGAGAACCTCAAACGGCATCAGAAGGTCCACGCGGCCGAGAGGTTACGCCGGCTGAGCCTGTGGAAGGAGGCTCACGGGTGAACTTGATTTAGGGGCAACAGGTCAACAGTCTGGATCCAGTCTGTGTTTGGCTAAAAGAATGTTCATTTACTGGGGCTGCATCTTTTTGTTTATCAGACCGGGTACTTGAGGAAACCATAACAATAAACGTTTTTGCCTCGTCACTGAGCACACAACAGCGGCTCACGGTCTCACTACTGGGATCCAAACTGCATCTGGTAGCAACATTAGTGCTGTTCATCTAAACCATCATGAATCAGGAACCATGAACACCAAGCCTCACTCAGGAAATGGTGCACAGGTACGTAAACCATGTGACCCGGCGGGCCCTACAGCACAGAACTCGGGACCCTGAAGCCGTGCAGCACCGACGCCCAGATTTTCTGCATTGAACGCCTTATATAAACAGGATCCTGTTGTTCATTTCCGTCATGCTCCTCATCGAAGCCATATACGGGCATGACCATATACGGACGGCGCCGACTCTTCCGGTGCATATTTTTTACAACGAGTGTATTTTAATGATTGTGTTTTAGTGATTTTGTTTGGTTTGATAGATCATGAGAAACGTCACGTAGGATGCAGATTTTAGAGCAGAAGGTACAGAATGGATTTTATTCATCTAATAAACATTTTCGGAAGAAATTCCGTTTTCGTGTGTTTCATTCAGCCTGGGCAAATGATGCCTTGATTTTAAACCTGAATAAAATAAATAAAAAGCACAATAAGAGAACCAGCTTCTTCTTACTTTCCTTTAACAAATGAGATCCGTCTTCACTTGGGTTTATGAAAATACTTTTTATGTCTCCTCCCTTCCAAAAGTCCAACAAAAAACTCTGACTGAAGTACAGACGCTGTACAAAGTCCGTCCGGGACGTCCTGGATGACTCAAAAGACGATAACAGCAGATCCAGATCAGTTTCTGTAGAGCTATGTGGTATAAGGAACAATTTAAGAGTTTCCATTCAATAAAAAAACCTCTAAACTAATATAGACAAACAAATCATACGAGTATATAAATAAATTCTAAATATTAGTCATTAATAAATGTACTGCTCACAAAAAACGGATGAAATATCCCATCATTTTTGTTGACAGTTGTATATAAACACGTTCATTTGTGGCTTTAATGTATCACCATAACAACTAATTAAAAATAGATTATATAAAAACCCACACCAAGTATATTGTCAAGATATAAATGTTTTTGTTTTTCAAATAATATTACACAAATAATAATCATATGAATTCATTTATTATTTTCTGCTTAATCCATACGGGGTCGCGGGCCAGCCGGAACAACCCTAGATGGGGCACCAGTCCATCGTAGGGCACACACACACACACACACACACACAGTCACACACTAAGGGCCACTTTAGAGACACCCATTAACCTAACATGCATGTTTTTGGACTGTGTGAGGAAACCGGAGTACCCGGAGTAAACCCACGCAGACACGAGGAGGACATGCAGACTCCACACAGAAAGGACCCAGG
>JAUZSU010175716.1:0-12858 GCA_034780255.1 Parotocinclus maculicauda | reverse complement strand
TCTCACTTTTGCTGTTCTTTGTGCCTCTAAGTCCATTCTTTGGGTTTGGATGGGTGAGTGTGTTTCTCACAGACCCATCTGATACTCAAAAATATTTTAAAGGTATTAGTAACCATGAGCATTTATAAAAAATCTGATTACTTACCTAGTGGCAAGACAATTTAAACACATTTTGTAAAAACTGAGACTTTATGATGCACATTCTCACATCAAGATTCCATAAAAATAAATAATAAAATATTCCTCTTTTTAAAAAAAGTTTAGATAACCCATGGATAAAAGATAAAATCACCTGCTCGGGGGTGTGTTGCTGAACGCAGTTATAGATGTAGCCAAGTCCTACTCCTGTCAGCACATAGGATGCCTGCTCGTTGATCAGCGTGTCCAAGTGAGCCTCAATCTAACACACACAACAACAAATTAGAAGAAGCAATAACAGCTAGGTGCATTCTCAGTACATAGCATGCATTAAAGCCCACCACGATGTAATGCGGACAGGATATTAGGACAGATTAGAAACCCAGGTAGTGGAGCAAAGAAATAGAAGAAAGAGCAGATAGAGAAGAATTTATATGTCATCAAATAAAATTTATCATAAAAAATTTCACATAAAACCAACCTGACCAGTGCGTTTAGCCAGGATGCGCACAAGCTTGATTAATTCCCTATTTACAGTGTGTGCACTCTCATTTGACAGTATACTAGGTACACAGAGTGCGTGGTGCTTACATTCATTGGCCATATTATTAATTTACATTTACCATATAAAAGACTATGTAAAAGTCTGATTAATCTTTAATTACGTTTTAGTGATCACTGCACTTTGTAGTTCTACAATTCCAAACTGTACTCCATTGGATTCTCTACATATTGTGTTAATCCCACTTACTCTGTAATGGTTAGGAACAGCACAGGACCAGCACAGATCAGACACTATTTACATTTACAGCATTTAACAGACGCCCTTATCCAGAGTGGCTTACAACTAATACAGTTATACAATTTGGGTGGGTTAAGGGCCTTGCTTAAGGACCCAACTGCTTGGCAGAGGTGGGATTTGAATCCACTATGTTCCCAAAACATCACAATATTTTTCACAGTTTTTAAAAACGTCTGCATCAACTAGAGAGGGATTTTTACATGTTCTATATTTTATTATGAAAATTCCTTGTTAGCACAGCTCTCACTACATACCTGGAACTCAAGCATCTCCAGACGCTTGTCGGTGAATTCGAACAGTGCCAATGTGGTCTTCATCATATAGAGAGAATTTACCATGTAGGTGGCCATGTCTGCAGTGCCCAGGTTGCTGGCAGACACAGTACAGAGCTGTAGCAATGGGTCCAGGATGCACGACAGCACCTGAGCACAAAAAGTAAGGTTTTAGTCATTTAAAATCTTTTTGAAACAGTGCCATTTAATTCAGGTATATTCAAAAACGTGGAGTACCAAAAAAATGACAAAAAACGGAGCATTAGACAAGGAGTAATAAAACACATAATAGTGTATACATCTTAAAACGATTCTGTTTCTTCGGCAAAAACTAAATCACGGCAATAGGTCCAGTACTGGTTTCCCTTCTGGGTTCCTTCTTTTGCATTTCAGAGGTTTTTTATTTTTTTTTAACATTTATAAAAAAGTCTGCCTTTGTTCTTTTCTTCAGCAATATAGCACATAAAATGGCATATTGTATGTCCACTGTTAATCATAAAATCACAGTCACCTTGACAGTGCACCAAGTGGTATAAGTCTATATGAACCTAAATTGATTTTTAATCTTATGATCTTATAATTTTATCCACTTGAAAAATGCAGTCTCCTTTAGTTCTATTGTCTATATTACCAGCTACCAAACAAGTTCAAATTAGACCCCAGAGTATCACAGATATATTAGCTTGGCTAAGTGGTTGTCATTTGTCTTTTTTTACACTTTTCTAACATTGACAGTTTACCTATAGCATGTTCCCTGTATAAAAGCCAGTTTTGTAGGCTTTTGGCGCTTTTAGCCGGTTGTAATTTGGCCTTCTGTTTGCTGAGGACAATGATTAGAGGACTATGTCTTGTGGTGAAGCTTTTATATTCCTACTGGTGAAATCTTGTGTAAACATTACAATGTTCATGGAGACGGTAGTCTGTTCATTTTGCTGCTTTTTGGGTAGCTGCTAGATGTTCATTCCTCAGTCATGTCCAACACTAAGCGCTACCCAACAATTTCTAAATAGCACTGAAACAACAAAGCAATTATTTTGAATGCAAATTATTTCTATGTGGTAAACAAAAAAACTAGAAAGGCAATATTTTATATCTTAACAGTGGGTAAAGAAACAACACTGTAGGCAAAATGTCTAACACGTGCTCATCCTCAGTTTATTCTTTACCTGAGCAAAGTCTGCCTGGCGTGCGTCCAGAGGGAGTACAGAGGAATCATGCGACGCCAGTACCTCCTTGAGGAGTGACAGTGTCTGGGTGAGGGAGGCAGTGGGGCCCAAATCAGGTGGTGGTAGCTCCACCTGAGTAGGAGAAAGACAATAACAAACAAATGTTCAAGGCAAGCCTCACAAAAACGACTTAGTATGTACACGGCAATAATTCTATAATTCAGATCTGTTATTAGAAATGTGATACATCCCATAATTCTCCCAATTTGCCATGTCTAATTCCATGTCTTTTTCGTTTCGCCCTACAGCATGCATGACCTCCTGATCACAGTGGTGAACTTTGAATGGTATTGGAGTAGCATAATGTGTATTTATTTTGCTTTAAACAGAATTTCAGACTAAAATATTTTAGGTATGTTACAATATGGTTCAATATATCATTATATCTCTTGTGGCTCTTATTTTTGTTTTCTCTCTTGCGATTTATTCTTTAGCAAAGTAGTCTTTTTCATACAGGTATTTTAATACTGATATATTGACCTGGAAGAAGGTCATGTGGTCAGATGAGTCCAAAATAGAGCTTTCTGGTATGAACTCCACTCACCGTGTTTGGAGGTAGTTACTAAACACTGCGATGGAATGGCACGCTTTCCAGGGCGTAGCTCTGCTTGCACCCAGTGAATTACACTGCTCATAAAAATTAGGGGATATTTTTTAAAAAATCCTCTTAATTTTTGTGAGCAGTGTATTTGCTTTTAAACTGTACATAACATACATGCTGGTGTACTGATGAGTACTAGGTCTGAATTCTGAATAAATCAAGTAATAAAGCCATTAATGTCTTGATATCATTCTGAAATTGCAGGCTTTAGGAATTCTGGACTTCATATTTGTTGTCAACAAATGCAACTGAAAAAATGGCATTATCTTCTTAAGACTGGGTTCTATCAAATAATTATCTTATTAATGTAAAATCCAGGACAGACATGTGAAACACTGCTGAAAATCTGGCCCCGTTTCAATAAATCTCAAATCAGCCCTATACAGTGGGTACGGAAAGTATTCAGACCACTTTAAAAGTATCACTTTATTTCATTGCAGCGATTTGTTTATTTTATTTCTCATTAATGTATCCCATCTTGACAGAAAAAAAACAAAAGTAGATTTATTTGCTAATTTATTAAAAAAGAAAACTGAAATATCACATGGTCATAAGTATTCAGACCCTTAGTTCAGTATTTAGTAGAAGCCTTTTGAGCTAGTACAGCCATTAATCTTCCTGGGAATTATGTTTTTCATAGCTGGACTCCAATAAAGGAGTAGAACCATCTCAAAAAGGATAAGAAGAAATGGACAGCTTGTGAGTTCAACATAAAAGTCACAGCAAAGGATCTGAATACTTATGAACATGTGATATTTCAGTTTTTCTTTTTTAATACATTTCCAAAAAAAAATATCCACATGTCATTCTGTCAATATGGGATGCTGAGTGTACATTAATAAGAAATAAAATAAACTTTTTTGATTTTAGCAAATGGCTGCAATGAAACTAAAAGTGAAAAAATTCAAGGGGTCTGAATACTTTCCGTACCCACTGTAGATGGTAGCTATCTGTTAAGGTACTAGACTGTTGATCAGAAGGTCCAAGGTTCAAGTCAAAGGTCTGCCAAGCTGTCACTGTTGGGTCCCTGAGAAAAAACATTGGCCCAAAATTGCTTGGATTTTATCAGTTGTAACTCCTAAGAATGTATCAGTATTAAGTCGCTCTGGATAAGAGCGTCTGCCGAATGACTAGATTTAAATAGCTCCTTTTAGAATATTATTTATATAATTTTCAGTATATTGGAGACTTTTCTTTAAGAGAGTTGCCCTCTGCTCAATACTGACTTACCCGAGTTAGTACGACTAACTTAATCTTCTAATAAAGACTCATCTCTCTTATATATCCCTCCATGCTGGCAGGGTCCTGTGCTTTGAAGCCACTAATGGAGCTTATTAGCTCTGGTCTGTGTTCCCGGCGCCTGGCACTGGTCACTGATATGTAGCCTTCTTAAGCTTTATTGGATTAGCATGCTCCGAAGTGTTGGTTCTCTCAGAAGAGTCAAGAGCAAGACCACCTTGCTGTAGGAATTGATTGACCTGTCGATGAAACAGCCTTCCAAAGAAATCCGGCCGTGTTCGCAGATATTTTGGTGTTAATTTAAGAGGCGCCAATGTGCTGCCGCTGTTTTGTTGCCCAGTGTAAGCAGTTAAGCGAAGACGAGTGCCCCTGCTGTTTACAAGGTACAAGCCCTTCCATGTTTATTGACCTCAAGGATTTTGCAATAACAGAAAGTGAGAAAAACAGTTGTCGAATCTGTGGTGTGTTATAATTTCATAGTTCTTAATACACAGTAAATAACATGGACACATTCATAGTAAATTCAGTAAATTCATGGTAAGTAGCTGGAACACGTAATGTAATTTTCTTTATTTAATTAATTTTAAGTAATTAATGTAATTTTCTGGGGTTTTTTGTTTTGTTTTGTTTGTTTTTGTCCATTGTGTGGATGTAGAATATGTCAGAGATAATCAGGGTATAGCGATCAGTTTGTATTCGGTAGGGAAAAAGCAAGTCACACTAGACTTTCATGGAAAACAAGTTTAACCATTATTGTATCAGATTTTTTTTTTTTAAAAAGCTAAAACATCCCACAAATTTAAGGTTAACTGAATAGAGCAACATTATGGCCTATATTGAACAAATAGTTCTTCCTTCATAAAGCTTTCACTTACAGCTATTGTCCTTATACAACCAGTTACCCTTTGGTTAATCCATTTCCTTCTGAAACACATTTCTAAACGTTTGTATTTATATTCCAAGTGATACACTCACAGAATCACTTCAAGCACACCTTTTTATTTCTACACTCATTGTCCCTTTTTAGGTCCATTTACCTTCAAGAGGAAATAAGAACTTAAACAATTACAGACTGTAGTCAATTTGTTTCTCTACATACTTTGTTCATCTCTTTACTCTGTTCTCCAATGGTCAGGATGTGGTGTGTTAGTGTGTGTTTTGCTGGTATGAGTGGTTCAGACACAGCAGTGCTGCTGGAATTTTTTAAAACACCTCTGTGCTACCGATGGACTGAAAATAGTCAGCCAATGTTTAACCATTACCATCCTGTATGTATCCCACTAATGAAGGACTAGAGGATGCCGAACACAAACTGTGCAGCAACAGAGCTGCTGTCATTGCATTTATGAAAATGATCCACCACCCATATACTCTACTATCTGATCTATGATGATCCTGGGATGTTCTGACCATTAGAGAACGGAGTAAAGGAGACTAGCAAAGTATGCTGAGAAACAGATGGACTATAGTCAGTATGGTTTCACTCAGTGCTGGTGGGTTTAAACAGCTAATAAGTGGTTTTAAATATTTTGTCTTTTGTCTAATTTGATATCATTAAATCTAAAAATCTTAAATCTTTAAATCCGTCCATTCCAAAACACGAATGTTTGTCTTTTTGGAACATAACCTCTAATCATGCCTCTTTAGAAAACAAGTTTTCAATCGAGGGAAACAAGTGATTCTACAATACTCTGCTGTCCTCAAAGTATCAACTGACCTTTACTTTAATGTAGATCACCAGCAACAGTTTTTCTTAACTCGTTACACTCTATGACAACTCTTCCTCCATGCTTAACCGTAACAGAGATGTAATAACCTCTCAACCAGATCTTCAACTACACCTCGTTGGATCATCATTACACAACTCAAATCATAATAAATTTGATGTTTTTCCTCTTTGAGCAATGACTTTTTAAAATGAACTCAAAACTTGATCTAGCCAAACTTCTAGTATCTTTTTGTCTGAAAGACTGTGTATGAGGCTACTTTGTGTTTGACCCATTTCTGTGATCGAAAGTGAAACTTTAAACACCACTTTATTTATAAGAGTTACTTTCAGACTGTAATGGTCCAATAAAACTTTGCATTTAAAAAATAAATGGAGGGCAGACGAACTGTGACAAATCAAACTTAAATCCAAAGAAAATGTACTTTGTATTTGATTATATCTGGCATAATCCAATATCACAACCAATTCCAAAAACAGGAAAAATTTGTGTGACTCGTGCTGTAGCATTGGTCTAATTGTGTATGAAGCCACAAAGCGTAGATGGAATGGCATACGTGACCAAGAATAATTGCACTGTGTTGTTCCAATTTTGGAAAATTGGTTCAAACTACATAATTACAGATTTGGAAGTCAGTCTGTCATCTGTGTCTCATCTTTATTGTTAAAGGATGTGTAAAGTCCATCCAGCATAGATGAGCCTAGGGTGGCACGGTAGCTCATTGGGCTGTCAGATCACAGTCCTGGGTTCGATCCCAGGTAGAGTAGTTGGGGTCCTTTGTGTGTCTGCATGTCCTCCCCAAGTCTATATGGGTTTACTCCAGATCCTTCAAAAGTCCAAAGACATGCATATTACATTAATCATAGTTTCTAAAAGTGCCCTAAGGTTCCTGTCCTGTATCGCCAGCTAGACACCGGCTCTTCCCCAAACAAATTAATGAATTGATAGATCAGAACGCATTCATAGACGTAGTGTATGGAGACTAGGATGTTTACATTTGGTCTGGTGATTTATTCCGACAAATCCATTGTAAGCTGAGGAGTTTAATGCATGCTGTATATATATAGATAGATAGATAGATATCCTACATTAAGAAGGCCATGGCTTATCCTCACTACATTTCCCAGCACTCATCTTAACTTAGCTTGCATTTTCAAAGACACAGAAAACATGTCTGATGTAAAACGTAATGACATTTTTGATCGGTTTCATTTAGTTAAAGGGCAAACCACTTGCAAAAGCATCTCGAAGTTAAAAAAAAAATAAAAAAACACAACCAGAAAAACGTGATTATAAAATCGGTTTGGAAAAGCTTTTCTGAATAAAATACCACAGACTTTCCCTGGGGTCTAAAAACTTTAAATCATCTGTCAAATTTCAAAGTCTCCTCAAAGAAAATAAGTTTAATGCTAAATTCAATTATCTCTGAAGGTTTTATGCTAAATAAAGTTGCAAGAAAACTGTAAAGTCGGTCAAAAAAAATAGGCAGATGACCATGAGCCAAGTACGATACAGTTCCTACCCTCTAGCTGTTTCTGTTCAGTTTTTCACAGCCTGATTTACATATATTATTAAACAACCCACATCTTTCTTTTTGTTATCCACTAATTAAAAGTATGGTAGCTAATTACTGCTACTGCATTGGTAACAATTGGTAATATTTTCATCCACAGCTCTGCAATTGCACCCACACAAAACCCACAACCAGGTTCACCTGCCCAGAAGGTATCCACTAATCAAGTTAGCAGATCTGATCAATGGTGTTGATCTCTTCCAACCACTCATCACATACTCTATATGGTACAAATTATGTGGACGCACCTTTTAATAAACAGTCTCCCCTATTTCAGCACACTCACTGATAACAGGTGACTCATACAGGCATATAACCTCTGGATAGAAGCTGTGACATTTGAATAGTCTGTACTGAACAGCTTTGTGACTTTCAGTGTTTCACTTTAATGGGTTTCAACAGTCAGTTCATCAGAAGTTCAGTTCATCAACATGTCCTGCTAAAATAATAAAAACAATGGTTTTCCAACTCTAATGGAGAACTTTGTCAGATTTACACAAACACTAATGAATTATAACTCCAAGAGCAAAGTTGAGCTTACTGACCAACGTAAGAGTCTACCCTCACAGTCATGAAAGCAGTTGTAACAGCATTAGAGACAAATTCTGCTAATACCAATAGTAATAAGAGTTTATTTTAAGTATATTTTGGGTATGCACAAACATTTGGTTATACAGAATACTTGAACAATGTACCGACTAAAACCACTACTCTTACACTGTCAAACATTGGGCGTGTGGCTAAATGTGAACGGCACAGAATTGGTTATATAAGGCTGATTGGGCGATCACCAGTCAGAAACGGTCACACTGAAAGCCGGATGATAGAATGGTGCAGCTCTAATTTTAACCCTGCCTATCCTGGTCACAGAGTACAGCCATGCATGTACCCTGAACTTACTGCTGGTCCATTACAAGTCAGAGTGCGGGTTGCTTCGGGGGTTAATTCCCCAAAAGTCATGGTAGTGATGCTCAAAATGGCAGGTCACTGCAGTGGCACGCGTACGCTACAATTACACATTTAGAGGTGTATTCCTTTAAACCCAACACCTTACTTACCTTGTCCATGAGCCGACTAGCATGAAAACCAAGGCTGTTGAAGAACATCTTTTTACTGAGAACATGCATCTCCTCTATAGTCATCAGCAGAGCTGCTGCGCTTGTTCCGATGATAGCACTGACAGATGAGAGAGAAAAATCAGCCGAGTCTGAGACTAGCACAGGTTAGGGGTTATCTAATGATAGATAAGCATGTCAAACCTGATGGTGTGATGGTAAAACTTAAGCAGGTTGGATAGTTTGTAAAGAAGGACAGCTCCGGGCTCTGCTACAATCACCTGCTCAATCCTCACCTGTATAACACCAAAGAAGTTGATTACTGGAAATAAGATGAGCAAACAGTACAACAGTGTTGTAAGTTGCGTACTGTCATGTCCACCCGTTTAACATCCCTTATTTTTAATAAGAAATAAAACTGAGACTGAACACAGCCAATCCACAAGCAGAGACAGAAGTATTTCAAAACAGCACTACCTTACCGGTCCTGTGCTCTTAAGCTTGTTCGTTTGCTCGCACTTGGACTACAGACTGTTCTTTTTGTTCTGTTGTTTTTTGTGATAGTTACTTCTGTGTTAATGCTACTTATTTGAATCAAGGTGTAAATGGTGGCCGGTGTATGAGTCTGTCCTATTGTAAATAGTACTCATTTGTTTGTCCCCCATTACCTGTATTTTCTCTCTATATAAACTAGCTCACAATGGCTATGTTTAATCTGGCTGATCTTCCGTGTTGTTCGTAATACTGTCTATCAAGTATTATTTGCAGTCTATCAGTATTATTTGCAGTCGCAGTTTTCTTGTGACTATTATACCCTTTGACAATTTACATCACAGTAGCATGAAACGACTACGACTATGTTAATGTATGGTCAACAACTTTTTTCACTTAAAGTAAGGCAGACATAAAACAGCACACCTGTAATTGCATTCTGTTTAAATGTACATTTAAATTTGAATCATCTTTGAGAACTACTTGTAGTGCATCTGGTTTCAATGTCCTAATGTTCTTAATATCTTATAACAAGGTATTAAAGCTCGATATCAATCACTTCAAATTAATTCCACATGAGCAGGAATAAACCTTGCTCCCTAACCACTTCTTTCGTGTTTAATTTTATGGTGTGTGGATTTGCAAAAGCCACAGCCACTTTGTTTATGACAGAACTGAGTAACTAGTTTTTGATTACATCAGTCATTATGTGTTCCTCATCGTGTGAGGTGTGCACACAATAGCATTATAATAGTGGATTGTATCGGCTGTAGGCATCACTACTTCCATGTGTGACATTTGTGCAACAAATAATGGCCATATTCATGCCATTTAATTCACATTTGAGGTTAAAAAAAAAACCCCAAAAAAAACAGTATTTTAAAATAGTGCTCTACTCGTGTCCAACTTTTTGCAAGTTGTTTCTTACCTTAAGTGGTCTGCACACCCCTTCGGTAATGTGACCAACAATCTCCTGCATGTTGTCCTCGATGCCTATGTAACAAAAACAAAACAACAGGTTCCTATGTGTGGAGAAATACGACATAAGGGTTTGCTGATTTGCAATTTTGCATGTAATTTTTTAGCATAAAGACCCTGCATGCAGTCTAATGTTTTAGTTGTTTTTAGACTCACTTTTTCAACCTACACTATATAAACATGAATTACATCCATGAGTATTAGTATGCTGCCGGCCTGCCTCCTTTGCTCAATATGACTGTGAGGTTAGCTTCAGATGTTTTCAGTTCCCAATCAAAGATGGCAAACCATGTTCCTAGGCAATTTGTCTAAATACAGCAGAACAGAAAGTTGAGGAAATTGAATGACCCATTTATAGGTTTCCAAGAACAGAGTCACAGAGGCACAAGTACAACCCATTCTACTGCTACTGTTTGTCTATGAAGAAACCAGAAATGTATGCCTTATATTATCAACATGTTACAAGTGAGTGTTGCTGAAACAGCAAAGCTAAAAAATTCTAAGGAGTGTCCACAAACTTTCGGTTGTTCCAAATGCACTTCTGGCAGCTTCTCTTACTAATGCCACTTCCACGCTGTATTTATAGGCCCTATTAATAATGTACCATGCACTGTGGTCTGTTTGAGCAGAGCCTCCAGATGCTCCTTCTCTGAGGCCGTAGCCTGGTGCAGCCATGCCAGCATGTCCCCCACGTACCTACAAGGGGAAAAAAAAAAAAACACACCCTCTAAGCATTACACAGTTTAGAGTCAGTGCTAAGACAGTGATTTGACTTGTGTGTATCTGTCAAAAACAAAAAAACAAACAAACAAAAAAACAAACAAACAAAAAAAAAACCCAGATGCCAACATATAACAAACGATGTCACCAATTACATGAAACTCGGGTGCTCAAGAGAGATTGGTTTCAACTACTTTTGAACACTAATCACACACCCCTACTTTCAAGCATCACTGTTTATTATTTGCAATAAAAACATGGTATACAATTTTAGAAAAATGCAAAATGGAAGCATTTGCATTTGTGGTCTCAGACTTTTGGCCTCCTGTAGTTATTAGGTTGAAAAAAGCTGGACTATTCCTTTAGTGCATGCTGATAAAATCATAGCCTGATCAAATTTATTTTACAAAGTGATCATATCTAACAAGCAACTTAGCATTTATCACACAGCATGTCTATTGAGCAGCTTGTCACTTCACTGTATATTTTTAACAGAGGCAGCAGTAGAAAAGGACACATGCTGTGGTTCTAAGAAATCCTCTCCATGCCTTTTATTGACATTCTGCTGAGAACATTAAGTTCACACCCCAGGTTCTGAGAGGTCTTGGTTCAGAAATCCATAGATCTGAACTAGTGGCCCTTCTCTGAACCCCTACATGCTTATCTGATTCCCTGAAGAACTTGCCGATTTCTAACCTCTTTATAGGAAAAGATTGGGTTTGTCAAATTAGAGAAACTGTCATATGGTGCTAAAGAAAATAAAGCCTGGTACAGAGAGGAGTGTGCAGGGTGTGTAATGGGGTATGAAGTGGCTTTTAGTGCTAAATGACAGCATGGCCCTCTATATGACCTCCAATTAGCTCTGAAACAAGCGTTTCAAGTCTAGCACTGAAACATACACTTGGATCAAAACGACAGAACAAAACAGATAGAAGGCGTTTGTGGACACTGTACTTAACCTCATAGGGTCATGCGAATGCATCTCTATTGGTCTGGGTGTCCCCCCTGGTCCTCCCCGGGTCAGTGCGTCGATGAAACCACGGACCACTGCGCTGCGCCTTGCCGTGCCAAATTCATCCAGCGTGTATCTGAAATTCAGGGACACACAGAAAGAGGGACTGAAAGAGAACATAGAAAAAACAAAGCCCTCCTGCCCAAAACCTTAACCTTGACCTCTAAAATCAGTGAGACTTGCTTAAATACGCAGACAAAAACAATGGTGCAGAGCGGAACAGCGGCTCTGTTTTGATCTACGGGCTGAGAACCAAGCAAACCAGACTAAACAGTAGCTCTGCACCAGCCACAGAATAGACGGAGAAGGAGAGGGGTGGAGGAACTTGGCACACATCACAGGAACACACTCTCATCCTCTCTGTGCTCTGGCCTTGGACTCCAAGAGCCTTCGACTCAGTCAGGGGTTACAGGCACACAGTATGGGAGAGAAACAGAAAGACATGGCCAGGACACCAAGGAGAAAACCACTTATTTGGGAATGTTTATTTAGGGCCGAAAAAAGTGTTTATTTATGTTATTTAAGGGAGTGGTTCACACGCTTGTCATCGGCTGGGCCATAACGGTGGCCAGAAAAAGTCACGCTCTGTACATGCCTTAGCTATTAATGTATTGTATAAATGTGTGGGCTGCACTTCTGTGTGTGGCTGCAGGTCCACAAACACCATTCACTTACAGTGGTGTGAAAAAGTGTTTGCATCCTTTCTCATTTCCTGTTTTTTTTTGCATGTTTGTCACACTTAAGTGTTTCAAAACATCAAACAATACTCAAGATCTCAATCAGACATCTCAATAGGATTCAGGTCAGGACTTGGACTAGGCCACTCCAAAGTCTTTATTTTGTTTTTCTTCAGCCATTTAGAGGTGGACTTGCTGGTGTATTTTGGATCATTGTCCTGCTGCAGAGCCCAAGTTCGTTTCAGCTTGAGGTCACAAACAGATGGTCAGACATTCTCCTTCAGGATCTTTTGGTAGACAGCAGAATTCATAGTTCCATTTATCACAGCAAGTCTTCCAGGTCCTG
>JAUZSU010175705.1:0-12859 GCA_034780255.1 Parotocinclus maculicauda | reverse complement strand
TAGTGCATTCAGATATACGATTCCACTTTATATATGTACTATATACACATACTGTTGTAGTACAGCATATCTGTGGTGAAATGAATTAAATAATTACTGTTTAACAAAAAAAAGGGCTTTTTAGGATAATTTGTGAGTAGAACCTGCATATAGGAAACAGTACAAATGTGTGCTGGAGTTATTCATTATTATCAGAATGTAACTTGTTGAACTGTTGTCAGTTTCTGTGTGTTTGACCTCCAGAAACATGAGAACTATGGTCTAAAAAAGCAGCTCGCTGACCAGGAAAGCATGTTCTTGTGTGTCTCTGTCAGTTGGGTGACTAGGGAAGCATGCAAAAAGTCAAACATGTGTGGGAAGGTGGCTGGGTGCTTGGCAAAGACAGATCAGTCTCATTTGGATAAGCTAATGCTCCCAGAACAGGCAGTGTTATCATGTTATGATGGTTGCTTAATATATGGTTAGGGTTAGCGTAGAGTGATGAGACCTTTAGGTCACGTTTAGGTATAAAAAAGTGCGGGGAAACTGGAAGACCTGCTTATTTCATGCCTGAAAATAATGCAGGCCATAGGTCTCTCTGTGATGTTGGCCGGCACGTACACACAGTGAGACAGAAGCTGGAGCGAGAGCTCAGAAGCTTACATTTGGAGTGCAAATGTAAATAGTTTCTCATGCTCTACTTTCTAACTGAGCTACTATGTCTAAACTAATAGTTTAAAAGCTACTATTTGCATTTGTCCATGAACGGCATATCACTTATATGGACAAAAAGACTGTTAGTACCTAACAAATAGGTTTGAGATGGATTACACTTATTGAGAAAGGTATATGTCTTTTATAGAATATATGTGTTTTAGGACATTTAGTCAATGCATGAAACCTTGCTTATCGTTGTGTAGGAGGGGGGTGTCCGTTTTAATCCTGTGGTTCAGCACTTTGCAAGTTGTCTAGCTTGTAGTGTTTCTTTAACGGTAAACTAGTCCACCGTCTTACACTGTCTGATTGGTTTTAATATTAGATAGTTGTAATACAGCTCAAGTAAAGCCACGTGGATATGAGAAATGTTGTCTATATATGCCTAGACACTAGTTGGAGAACCATATGGGATTCATTACCAAACAGTGAGTACAATGCTAATTCTCAGGAGACTAACAGTAACATACAGAGGCAAGGTACAAAGAGATCCAGCGTCCCGCTCATGTTGGCCATCATCATGTAAAATCTTGAGTTTAATACGTTATCATTAGGATTGTATAGCTTTGATCTCGTTGTGTGTCTGCAAATCCCTGAGTGAGAGCATTTGCAGTGGAGCGGCGTAACCGTGAGCAGCACAAGCTGGTAGGGGGTGCTCTAGGAGCATCTTGCAACAATTGTGTGGCTCGAAATCCCCCTCTTGTGTGTATTTAGTCTTTTGGAATTTGTCCTGCCCTCTTATTATAGGATTCAGGAATAATGTGTGATAAGTGTATTTATTGTCAGCACATTCCCCATGGGGCTACCTGTCATCGCACAACTATCGTTTCCAAGCCACATTATATTGTAACCTCATACCTTGAGCTGAATTAATTAATCACATTTATTACAAATAGATTAAAACTCTGACTGATACATGCAGGTTTAAAGAAAGTGACAGTACAGCGTGAAATTATTTTGCAAACAAGGGGTTGGATTTAGACGAAATACCTTCAAACTGAGGCACTTATACAAAAGCGTATTCTGAAATCATTTAAAACATGCACAGAGTCTGGAATCTGCAAGAGATGCAGGAATCCTATGCAAAAGCTCAGTCACAATTCCAGCATGCACTTCTGCCTAAAAGCAGCTACCAATTTATAGAGCGTTTTTATTTATTTATTCATGCTTGTCATGTTTCTGTCGAACGGGCTTGTCCCACAAACTGAACATACCCGGCATTAGGTATGGACCAGTGCTGAACTGCATTTTTTTGTGATAAGCATTCATTAAGAATTTTAAAATGAAGTTTGTAATTTGTTAATTGCCTTAGTAGAAATTGAGAAGTCACACCAATAATCAGCAGTAGTATAAAGCAAAAGTAAAAGAGCAAATTATATAGATGCTGGGCTTTGAACAAGAATAAAGATATAAATAATAAAAGATATATTAAATAATTTAAAATAATGTAATCAAACAGTAATAAGCTCTAATAAGCCACAATAATCACAAATACACTGTATTGTACTTATTATTTTGTTGTTGGAGCTGCTGTTCACTGATACAATACAATACTCATACAATATTATCATGTAACATATGTATTGTTATTTAATTACTATTTTAAATATCCAGTGTGTGTAACTGGAAATCACATTTAACACTATGCTATAATTATACTACTGTGTCTGGTATGTCCAGGATGAGGTGGCATGTTAACCTCCCTATTGGGAAATAATAAGGTTGTCCACCTCAAGTTGTCTTTTTGTATGTCTGTATGTCATAACAATGGTATCTATGACTATTTTATACAACAGGATTGCATATTAGTCTCTTACTGTCTATATTAACAACAATAACAATAATATTAGTAATAATTACAACAACAATATAAGACTATATTAAATATCGGTATTGTTTAACATGAGTTATTGTGCCATACCCCATGGAAATCATTTCGTTTTTGGGGGGTGGCTGGGCGATACTGTCTGCCATGCGAACATGTTTGGAGTGTTGCCAGCTTCATGACATTTATGTTCCTCCTCCGGCAATCTTACTCAAATGTGTGCGAACAAACAGGCTGATGCCTCTTTCGTCTCACGATGAGAGACAAGTGCAGATGGCCAGGTGTGTGTCAGTGAAATGGCTTTAGATTGTTAGATTGCTTCACTGTTAGCGTTAAAGCCGCAGTCTCGAATGCAGATTCTTCTGAGAAACACTGGAGGGATGGGCTGACATTTGACTGATGAGCTCACTTTAACTGTGGCACCTTAAAAGTATCTCTCTTTACATGCATGTGCAAAAGTCTTAGGCCACAATTAGATTGGATTGTCGGTAATTATTATACTATGATATTATATGGCTTAATTACCATATCTAAATATTTCTTAGCAACTTTATTAGAAAACAAACATGAAAATTGTACACAGTATTAAAAACTGAAAAAAACGACCCTCCCTTACACTTATGTCAAATGGCATTGGGTTGGTTCATCAGAATCCCAAATTGTCCCTTCTACAGTCTGAAGAACTTTGATCAGGAATGGTATTTTGGTTATTAAGTTAATAGGTTATTGGCCAAGAAACCACTTTTTCGGCAGGGGAAGATGGTGAAAAGGCTAAAATACACTAAAGCTTACAAAAAAGGAATTTGTACTGCTCACAAAAATTATTGGACTATTTCAAAATGAAATATCCCATAGTGAAATATCGCCCAATTTTTGTGAGCAGCGTAAAATTATGGTGTGAAATCCAAGGTCCAATTACTGGATTCAACTGTTCACAACACATTTATTGGTGGCCTATGTTTTTTGCGCAGTACTATATATAAATGTTTTTCCCATATTCTTCTTTTGAATTCTATGAGCTATAATTTCAGATATATACCATTATACTCTAACAAAGAATTAGTGATATTAAATTAAACCACACAATATCTCATGAGCTCAATAGGGTTCCAGGCTGCAGCAGCAATAGTAACTGATAGCTGTTCACCAGAAGGGACAAGTGCTAGCGTGACAGCGCAGGCGTTCACACGGAAGGCGGTTGTTTGTCGAGTATCCTTAACCAATCTTTTCCCGACGTGCACCTGCGAGGCGGCCTGCGGCTCTGGCGCCCTGTTTGCGGCTTTAAAAAGTGCACTTCGGGTCTACCTGTACAGTGCATGTGCACATCTCCAGCATCCGGTCCACTGCAAAGAAGTAGACCGGAAACAGATACACCAGTGCAGGATTGCGCTTCTGCACCTCAGACTGATGTGCACACACACATACACATACACACCTTGTCTGATCTCAGTTTGTAGTTCACAGGTGTTCTGCTTTTGTGGTGTGTGATATCACGGTGTAAAGAAAGCAGGACGGCTGTGAAAGAGAAAGGCAGCGTAATTACAAGGCGCTGCTTGTGCAGTATAACAAGCATGTGCTTGATGTTTCAGTTATGCTCCAGAGTTATCAGTTGTGTTTATGCGTAGCTTTACTACAATACTAGTGTGTGGTGTGGTCACTTTGAAGTGCGAAGGGAGAATATGGGATTAGTTATTATCGTGTTTAAAAGTATAACGTGCATTACCTGGTTTTGCCATACATATGTGAAGTAAGTACAGATAAGTCTAAGAAAAGTCAGCTCTCCACCCTAAATGTAGTCAGTAAAAAAAGACATGTCTTTGTCACTTAATTTTGTACTTAAACTCCAAGTATAATGGAGATACCAAGGAATAAAGGACTTACCAAAAAATATAACTTGCAGTATAACATTTGGTCACACTCCATAGCATTATAGGTCAATTGTCTTAGACTCACCTTAGAATAAAATGGTATTCTATAAGTACTGTATTATTTGTCTAGGTTGAAAATTGTTTACAATGCATTTCTTGCTGTCTTTCTAAAATCATACCGACACTAGATATCAAGCACTCTGATCTTTCCCTTCAACAGCAGAAGCCAGCCATGACATGAGGGCAGAGGCTCGTTCTCCAGAGGCATGTCCTCTCAGCCCAGTGGTCAGGGCGGGAGAGAGGGATCTGCTGACCTGCGGCCAGTGCCACACTAACTTCTCATTGGGTGACATCCTGGACTTTATAGAGCACAAGAGGAGACTGTGCCGAGGCACCGGATCCTGCTATGAGAAGCATGGCAGCGGGACATCATCGTCACCCAATGGCCTGAGGGTAGAAGTCACCAGGAGGCCCCGTCCCGTGGAGATTGGCATCCAGGTCACACCGGGCGAAGATGAGGAAGAGATGAAGCGTCGAACCCCTGCCAGAGGGATCTGTCCTAAGCAGGAGCATATACCAACAGGTAAATGGGTGGAGGGGGTACTTTGTAGGGGATGATGCTTGTCACAAAGTCCATTAGCATGGGTTACCCATGTTAGTTAGCAGTTTCGTGGGGTTACTAGAACTGCACAGTACTCTCCTTTTTGTGATAGTCAGACTACCGCTATTTGTAATCTCATGATGCAAATTCAATATTGTCCAATCCAATACACATACAGCAGAAAACATACTCTGAATTTTGAATTGCAGTTTTTCCTTGGTATATGGGCACTATAGAAATACACACATACGTGGGTGGAGAAAGGAATTTAGGAGGTGAAGCTTGTCAGGCAAAGGGTTACTGTACAAAAATTTCTCGTTGAGCTTACAAATGCTGCAAACAATACCAGCATAAACATATAGTTCAGTATAGTACATATATGGACTGTGTAGGCAAGCACTTGGAAGTGGGTGGAGGAGGCATTTTATAGAAGTGGAGCTTATTCAGATAAAAGAGCTATGGATGTTAATATGCATGGTTTGCTCTGTTAGAAAAGCAAAAATGCCTAAATAACACTTGCATTCACATATAGTTAAGTATAGTAGTTAGTATAGATGCAGTATATACATAGGCATGCAAGTGGGTGGAGAAAGCACTTTATGGGGCGTAAAAGGGTTGATTATGGGGTATGGGTGCTAAACTTATAGTTTGGAAGGTGTTGTGTGTTGGGACTGTAGGGAAACTGTAAATAATACAGTATGTGCTCACATATATTTCACATGGAGTATCTATGCAATGTAAAGGTCTATAGGGGGAGTGTACTGAAGGGACTTAAAGCTGAGATAGGTGAAAAAAGTCATAGTGTTGTTTATTGGCATTTCCTTCATACCAGAAAAACAGCACATACACATACATGCATCATACCGATCACATTGACTCTTCCTGCCAAAGGCATTTCAGGTTCTTCAGAAAAGATTAATGTCAGACGAAGTTGACATTGCCAGATAATTTCATTAGATCTTATGCTTTCTCTCTGTCATTCCTGTTCTCTTACACACATGGTATTTGCATGAACATTTCTATGTACTGAAAATGCAGAAAATAGACTTTAATTTCTGGTAAGAAATATTCTTGCCAAGTTCCTTCTAAGAATGAATTTGCAAGGAAGTGGGAACATGAATAAATGTTAGTGTATGTGATCATGATAGCAGCAGCATCTCTGCAAAAATTGGATATTTATTACAAATTTTAAAGACAAATTTGGCTTATAGTTCTTTTTTTGTTTTGTATACAGGTAGGTATAGGATGATTCAACTTATTTCTGGGTATGGTTTTTGACAAATATTGAGTAAATGCTACAAGTGGCATGCTCTGATCTCTTTTGCTTCATTATTTAAATGGTTCAATCAGCTTACGGCTGAGATAATGCAACATAAATTGGGAAACTAATGACCAATAGTTCCTAAGACAATTCAGTTTTTAAAACAACAAAGTCTTTATCTTATATTGTGTGATAATCTGTTTTTTTACTTGCTGAGCTAGTCACTGACAGTGCTTCAGGTATTTCCCCGGGTTCTATGAACATGAAACCTAATCTTCATGTTCCAAGCCACACCCAGCCACTCGGATGCTGCCCTTTCCAGGAGGTGACTCTTACCCACTAGAGCTGCCTACAAGCTACAAGCGAACAAGCTACCTGTGCTAACTAGAGTACCTTCATGATGAAAAAAATGATAAAATGCATTGCTTACATAAAACGAACAACTAATTCATGCTATTTTTTTCAAGAGTCCATTTTCACTCATTAAGACTAACAGGACCTGTTGGTCAGTCCACATTTTTACATTATACTTTTTACTTGAGTAATTCAATACCTTTATGGTTTGTTTTACTGAATAATACCACTGAAGCATAATTTAAGATAAATAAACAAGTAACGAGTATTAAAAGGTTGATACACTGTTTCATTCAAAAAGAGACACTTAAAATGCACTGCTACATTGCTAAGAATGAGCATCTTTCCATTCGTTTCTGTGGGCAAGTTACTGAGCAATACATTTTGATATTTGAAAAGGATCATAAATGATTGTGGATATTTTACCATTTTTGGCGCTCACGTTCTTCAATGTTTTATTGAACTTGGACAGTTGAAGATGACGTTGGGAGTGCATGACAACACAAGCACAAATAAGAAACACTTTGGCTTTGTCTCTCTTTCTCTCTCCATGAGTAAAACATCACACTACAGCCTTGAGCACTTTGCCAGCTGAAACCAATTTTTGTAAAAAAAAAAAAAAAAGAAAAAGAACCTCACCCTATGCTGAGGAGGCTGCACTGTATTATGAGAAAAAAAGGTTAAGGAAGCTCATTAAAATACAATGGCCCTGAGAACGATTTATTAATAAAGGAGCTTTCTCGTTTTGTGGGGTGCAAGACAAAACAGAGCAACTCCAGCTTACTACATAACCTACTATTATATATAAACACACGCAGGCCTCGCAAAGCATCCGGTACACACACACACACACACACACACACACACACACACACAAAAACAATAAATAATAATGCTCACCTATCCTTTACCTTAATATCAGTATCTTTTAGTTTTAGAGTTAATTTTCTTGTAGCTGATAAATCGACAACTTCCCTCAAATTGTGATATATTCGTATCATGAGGATATTTGGTCATAAGGGCCAAAACCTCAAAACACACTTGTATTTTGTATTGCAGTAAAGCCTAGCTACATTCTTAGTTTTCTAGTGTAACGTGTGTACACTATAATGGTCTCACAAAAAGATTTCAATTCACTTCATGGTATTTTTTTTTCTGAGCAAGTTTAGTATCATTGGGTGCCAATTTTATAACTCAATTGTTACTTCCTATAACGTTACTCAATGAAAAGCTGTGTTTATAACAATCATTCTATTTCAATCCTAAAAAAAATAATTAAAAAGTAAAATTTACATTTTATGCAGAGCACTTTTTGACAGTGCTTTGTCTGTAAAGTCTCAGCAAAATTAAATATAGCCACACATTGTCTCCAGTATTGGTCATTACTCCAATTGTGTTTAATTATATATCAGTATTTATTGACATAAATATCAATCTACGAATGTTTATGAACATGATTAGGTTTTATTTATTTAAAACGGCATAAGTTGATTTGCATTGTAACTGCAATACATAATTTACAAATAGATTTTAGACTCAGTTTTCTTTTACCTTTCAATATCTGATTTAAGTGGCCCCAGTTATGCTGATATTTAATAAAAGTATTATTTACAAACCTGCTTAATCTAAGTGATGGCCAGGGCGAGTCACGTGTTAGCTCAATGGGATCAATTAATTAATTTTCAAATAGCAGTAGTTTCACTCAGTGGGATGACAGTCAGGTATAAGTGGGCACACTGTTGAATTAACAGAAGACTCAAAAAATATTTATGCTGAAAAGGTAAAACTTTTGTATTTCAATGTAATTTCTCATTTTAATCTAAATACTGTACATAAATCCAATGAAAAAAACAGAGACAATGTGTTGTTTCTTATGAAAGTATAAGCAGCTACAGCCCTCTCTCGCATTGGCAAATGTTAATGTTAAGAGTCCACCATCAAAAGAGCACTGAACAACAACAGTGTGCATGGCAGAGTTGCAAGGAATGCAATGGCTCTTAAAAATATAGAATTTGCTAAAGATCACATGGACAAGCCAGAGGACTATTGTAAAAACGTTTTGTTGATTCATAAGACAAAAACTGAGAAGGGAAAATCTCATTCCAGCAAAACAACCTTCTCCCATTAGTGAAGCATGGTAGTGGTTTTGGTGCATCTGGGCAGAGTGGCTTGTCATCATTGATAAAGTATTCTGAAAGAAAAATGTCAGGATATCTAATCTGTGAACTGAATCTCGGTAATGCAGATCATGCAGCAAGACAATAGCCTTAAGCATAGTCATATTACCAAATAATTGTTAAAGGAGACTAAAGTAAGTGTTCTGAAATGACAAAGTCAAAGTCCTGACCATAATTTAACAGAAATGTTGAGAGAGCAGATTCTGTGAGGAAACCCACCAAACTCCTTGAGTTGCAGCTGTTCTGTACAGAGAAATAAGCTAAAATGCAATGTGCATGACTGATCAACAGTTACTGTAAATGTTTAGTTGCAGATATTGCTGCACAAGCAGGTCAGACCAGATACTGAAAGCTAAGGTTCACATTGTTATGCCACTCACAGTTATGTATACAGAAACACAACAAAAATTCCTAGCAGTTCACACACTTTCAAGCACAACTCTGTAGCACAGTTTCAAGATATGAATGTTGTTGTTGTTGTTTTTTTTCGATTAAGCGTCGATTGGTAAAGAGTAAAAAGTATTTTTCCCACTTTTTCTTAGTCAGGACCTCTGACACCTTTCCTCATAGAACATAGGGCTCAGGCTTAAACAGGGATGGAAAAGAGTCTGTGTTGTAGCTCAAGAGATGCCTCGGGCCCAGTCGTGAATACATGTGACACCAGGCCTGCAAGACTTGTACCTGGGTACCTGTGGTGGTGACTTAGCATGTAGACAGCTGATATAAAGTGTCAGTGTTTGGTACATAGAAGCATTGAAATGTAGGTTTATAAGCTTTAAATTTCATGATATTTCACAACATATTGAGTTTTAGACTGATCCTTTGATGGCAGATATTAATAGTAGTGCATATCAATTATGCACAGGATCCAAAATTCTTACACTTACTCTTAAGAGTTGTTTATTTACACTGATATATTTTGGGTGTCAGAAGTGGCAGTGAAATGAAGGTTACATGTAGAAAAACCTGGAGGATAGACTGAATATTTGAAAGCTTTGATGAACTAATTATCATTACGTTAAACAATCAAATGAAATCAATATGTGTCTACTGTATGTGTGCCTTGAGTCAGGAAGAACTTGCTGAAGGCTAGCGTTTAATGAGTACACAAAACTCAGGTCTAACATTGACATTATATAAATGTTCCTAGCAAACATAATAGTACTGCAGGTCATACATTATGAATATTGGTCGACTGACTGTTACAGTGCAAACAGGTCAGAAATAGAGAAGCTATGTAACAAGTATGTTTTCATTTTTTCATTTTTTGTCTTGCGACAAACCTGTAAGTACAATTTTAGTTTTTCTTAAAAAGCTTGGGTCTCCTTATGAGTCCTCCTAAGGTTTCTTGTAGGGAGTTTTTTGATGTCACTCTAGTTGCTCAGTTTGGAATTGGCCTTAGATATTGGAAGATAATCTAAATTGTACAGCTGCTTTGAGACGATACTTACATGTTAAAAGCACCATAAAAATAAATCTGAAATCAATATTACAGAGAAAGTTGTTGGGTATAAGACGAAAACTTTTGATATTGTTATTTATGCTATCAATGGTAAAATGGCAATGATGTATCCCTATAGTTAAGACTATAACTGGTGTGTACTTAAAGTGTTAGTTTAAATGACCTAAATTGTTTAACAAGCCAAGGTTTAAATTAAAAAGCTGTTACCTAAAACTGTTACCTGAAGTTCATATGTAAGAAATTTCATATCTTAGTCATGTTGAATATACATGACATTTACAGTCACTGCAAATATTCCTTGTGTTTTGTCATTAACTTATATCTGAATATTCACAACAGAAGTGAATTGATTCTGCCTGTATTCGATCGATCTTTCCATTCCTGTTTACATCCGTATGCATTCCTCTTGAGAATGGACTTCAGTGTGGCCTCATCCCACAGGACTGATCCTGGTGCATACGCAGCCTTGGCCAACTCCTGAACTCATTTTCTCAAAATCACACTCCTGCTGTGGCAGTTTGTTGGCATCGCTGAGTCAGGCGAGAGGAAGTTATCCCTGACCTCAGGATTAAATGATCAGTGACAATGAATTTCTCACAAGACTGCCTGTTCTTATTGTTATATTAGCCCCATAGTCTGGTTTGAAACAGAAACAGGACTTACTGGTATTTTTTTACCTTTTAGTTCCAGGCAAGTGACAAATCAAGAAGATGAGTATGATCAGCCATTTGCAAACCTGATCTCCAACTTTTAGATAAGTTAACTGGCTTATGGATTAATTTCACCGGTACAGTGCTCTTTTTGTTCTTAGAAGTGAATAAAGTGTCTTCTGTGCCCTTCAGTGAAAGTCAGTAACTTGGAAGTAGGCATTTGATCTCTGTACCGGTCGGACCAAGTAATGTAGACGTTGAATTCCACTCCTGAAGCTTAGCACTTTGAAGTTTTAATATGGACTTGCCCATAAAATACATTCAAACATTTCTAAATCATATGGCATTTGTTTTTTTTTACCTGTTAAGAATGTGAATCGTATGAATCGTATAATTTTTTTGTCTTTTTATGTTTGTACAGGTACTCATTTTACGATGGCCCGACTTTTGACATTTCGTCTTTAAAATGGGAATCAAATAATAAACATAAATACATATTCAGCAAAAATTAATTTAGAATTTTTAATTTTTCCCGGGCAAGCGATACATAGTGTGTGCAGTAAACGCAGTTCTCTGCCGCACTCTGATGAGGAATTCAGCAGTGGGTGACACAGGGACTGTGGGGTTGGCGGGAGTGATGAACGCTGGGAAATATAGTAAGGAAAAGCCATGGTCATGACAATAATCGCTTTTTTGTTTATTACTTTCAATACATTATTCAAATATTTACATAAAATAATTAGTACTTGATTATAAAATAAGCTTTAAGTAAACGTAAACAATTTTGCCCAACTGTAGTTAAATGTAAGCATGTGTTTTAGGCAGTTCAGTTACGCTATGCACTACAGTTCTCTCCAGCACTTGTCATTGCGTGACGTAGGGAGTAAAGTGGTGGCAGTGATGAACGCTGGGAAATGTAGTGGGGACTTGGATTATTGAGATAAGTGTTAAGTTTATTTGATCTGATCACAATTATAATCACAGATGATACATTTGCGATACTATTGTCTCTGAAGAGTGGTTATAGTCGATAAGCAGACACATGATCTGTTGAGGATATTCTGTGTCGGTAACTAGTAAATCAGACCACTATCAAATCTCGCATAGCTTAGTATTTGTGCCGTTTCTTTCTTAGCCAGTGTCATTTTAGGACAGCTTTCCTGATGATGGCCATTTCTATGTATTTCGTAGATTTGAATTATGCAAGGGTGTAACTTTACACTACAGATTTGATTCAAACTACTGCAGCAACCTTGCTGTGACGCATAGCACGGCTTCCAGATGTGAGCGTAATTATTGGTGGGATTGTACGGTTTGTGAAGCCTTTGAGGTTTTTCTTGTCTGGGCGTTCGCCTCCTGAGGCCCAAACCTGATCTCCTATAGTTCTTTTGTTCGGCAATGACAGATGTAAGAGATGTTTCCTATACAGGGAGTGTACGAGTGCAGAATTGTAAACAACACGCGAGTGTCAAGGTTGAACTGCGAACCACACAGCTTGATTATCACACGTTTAGATCATATACGTCGTCACCCGCTCCATTTTTTGCATCTTCGAAATACAAATGGCATAAATTTCGGTCTCATTTGCAAAATCACGTAGGATGCACCTACAGCATGGTGAATCCAAGGGAGCCAGCGCACAACCCGTGCACCGGCCCTCGCAGTGTTCGTCTAATCACGGAGCGTGCACTCATTTAAATATTAGAGTAGTCTTTAATCATGGAAAGTAATCAGTGTCATGCATATTCATACGGTCCCGGTCTAACGGTCTCATTGTCTCGCTTCAGTGCCAAATCATCTCAGCCAGTCTCTCAGCTGCCTGCTCTGATAGCGAGAGCCTGGTGCCGTGCCAAAATACAAAACAACATCTCAAGTTTAAAAGAACTTCATTCGCATTTATGCATCGGCCCTGAAGAGAGAGGTGCAAGCCTGCATGTGTGTGCATGAGGGGGGTGGGGGTGGGGTGGA
>JAUZSU010175694.1:0-12860 GCA_034780255.1 Parotocinclus maculicauda | reverse complement strand
TGGAGGCGTAATGGTGTGGGGGATATTTTCTGAAGACAAAAAGAGCTCTAATGGTATTAATAAGGTGTACCGAATATAGTGGCCAGTGGATATATAAGGGTTAATCATATCTCATTCACTCACATTCACATTATTAATCCTGACTGTGACAAGGTGAACAAGGGGAATGTGCTCATCAATCGTAATGTCTATGTGAGGTATCTAATGATTGTGTGTAATTGTTAACAGCCACCCAGCTGAAGCCAGATGAGGGCACCCCTGAGCTTCCTGAGGGGAAAGTGAGGGTTCGACTCCATACGGATGGATCCGTACACGATGTCACACAGTTTGAAGTTGAAATGGTAAATCTTAAATTAAATTGTTTAAAAAAAGGGACGAAATTTGTCATATGTGATTAAGTTGCTGATTGACCATAAAATCAGGCACTCAGCTGGCAGATGAGGGTATTGTTCCTAAATACTGCTGCAAAGGCATTGCAATGGACTAGCCCTGTGTTCACATATCTGTATCTGTTCAGGATGGGCACTGGACACAACTTGTGACCCCTTACCGGGATCAGCAGGGTTCACATATACAGTACAGTAAAAAAAAATACAATTAAATAAACCAAAACCTTTTTAGCATATTTTGTGATTCTGGTTCTATATGAAAGTAACTTCAGTTTAATTTCATACACATACTACTACCTTCTCATATTTGTATTTGCATTGACACCCAAAAGTACTGTTTTTCAGTAACACTGAAATTAAAACATTGTTCACAGTGTATTTCATGTAATCGATAAGACTGTATTTATATAAAAGCAAAATACACTCATTAACAAAAATAGAAATCATCCAGATTGGAACACTAACAGAGATTAGATTGTTGCAAAACATGCATGCAGATTCCAGATGGTCCAGACAGACTACTGATAGTGAGCAGCTTCTACAGTTTCCTTGTGTACCACTGAGACACAGGTGGTACCCTCAGTACACACCCCTGTCTGTACCTAGACCATTTCCAGGTGCATAGCAGAAGGAAATTTGTTGTCACAATGCTCATTTGGTGTCCTGCCATTGACAGCCTTTGTTTGCTGTTATGTTGTGAACAAGCAACGCCGACTGCTATGGACTGGAAAGGTATAATCTTTAATCAAGGTTCTTTTTGGTATCTGATGGTTGCTTCCTGGTGAGTGCTTCAATCCTGAAGTAGTTGTGGAGCGACAGCGACACACTGCCCCTACCACTGGTGTGATGATCTTAGGAGCCGGTCTGGACCGAACAGTCGGTCACCCCTAGTAATACTAAGGGTTATGTGTAGTACATCCTGCAGATGTATTTCCTCTCATGGCAGGGCGTCCAACCATCATTTTTGAGCAGGATAATGCTCACCCACACACAGAAAGGGATTCCCAGAAATGTCTTTGCCAGATTGCAACACTCCTTTGTCCTGCCCGGTCCCCAGATTTATCACCAACCAAGCATTTATGAGACCAGTTGGAACAGCAGCTTCAGCAACTTACATGCCCAAAAAATATAATCTTGTATCCAGGCTAGATGCAGCTTAACATGTTAACCAATTCTCCCAAGTAAACTTATCACTCTAATATTGTAATCACTTACAGGTATTATCATTACATTTTATTCCATATCAACAAATGGTTCTTGGTCAGTTATTTTTTGTCACAGAGAGCATATGATCCATACATGTACATGTACTCCTAAATTGATAGTGGAACAGTGGAACAAGGGTTAAACATCATCCCAAAGCATAAAACTTCACCTTGAGTCAGACTATCAGATTGATGTGTTTGTTTTCTGTTCTAAGCTTAATCCAGGAGAGCTGGACCTGTGTGAGGATTTGAGTGAGTTAGTGAGCGTGAACGAATCAAGCGTCCTGCACACTCTAACCTCCCGAGCCAAAGCCCACAAGGCCTTAACGCACGCTGGACCAAACCTTGTGGCCCTCTGGCCTCCTGTTGCAGCACCTGGCAAGGTATGATCTTAAATCCTTTATCAAGACAGCTTACTTAAACATGATTATTATTATTATTTATTTCACCCAGCAGCATATAAGATATTATATTAAAGAATATATCCAAGTGTGCATTGCTGTCTACTTCAGTGAGTTTGTTCTCTGGACTATAAAGATACAGAACCACATGGACTCTGTGTAAACCATTAGGAGTATTAGCATCAGCTTTTCTTCTCTGTTCTTCTGATTGCGTTTGCCAGAGATTAGTTTTACATCTAAACAGATATGCTGATCCTATCTTCAAGCCTGTAATTACATAGCTTAATTAAAATGTGTTTGAATGCAGTAGATAAACCCTTGGAGAATTTAGAGTTTAAGCAGATAATGCCTCACGTTCCTCTTCCTAATGGGCTTAATAATTTTGGTTAAACAGTCCAAGAGTCTACATGTTAAGATTGAGGATGGTTTCACTGTCTAATTCATTTGTGTCTTACCTGAATATTTTCCACTTATTCTTGATAATCATGATTGCTGTGCCTTGTTTTCGTCTTTCCTTATGCCTTATCCTTTAAAACATCACACTTTTAGAGTAACAAATCACCTGATAAATGGTCCCAACTCTACGTGACCAGAGCTGGAAATGTGACGTTTGTTCATTTATTTTCCAATATTCTTGTCTGTATGAATATGGTTTCGTATCTAACATACACATATGTGAGAAATGTATTGTATTGGGATGTTTTTTCAAACAAATCAAATCAAAATTTGTCACTGCCAAAACGTATTAATGAACTACAAAACAAAAGCATCTAGCAACCTATTAAGATTTAAATTTCACCTTACAGGCCAATTATTTGTTTTGATTTTCTAAAAGGTTTTCACCACTAAGTTAAAATGACATTTAGCAAATAATTTATAATCTTTAAAATTCAAATGCATACTTTATTTGTAAAATAATTTTGATTCAGGTTGTCCAGCTTAATAAAAGAAAAAATTTGAGTCGACGGTTTCAAATATTAATTAATTCAGTGTATTTTATTTTGACATATATTATTGAGTTGTTAGTGTTAGTGGTTTGGTGAAATGCTGCTACGGCGATACTAGTAGGAACAAGCACAAAAACATAAGCAGTAGCTAAAGCTAACTCTGCAAATAAACACTGACACGGACCCACAATCAGCTGTGCCTAATCACTCCTTATATTAAGCACGCTGATTGCCTGAATGATTGTCCGGTGTGTGTCATCATCTGTTTCTGCTGTCCATTGGTGGTTCAACGGGGAAGCGTCTTCTGCGGAACCTTGCTACCATGATGTTAAAGATGCTGCCATGGGACCTGCCACTGGGAAAAACACAGACACAACACGATCACACCAAGTAACTGAGAGTAGTAGTAGGGGTGAATGAAGCCCTTTACAGGGCACCGTTGTCTCTCTGCAACCTTCCCGGCTTGTCAGGGTGTGCCCTGTGAAAGGCTTCAGTGACAGCTGCATCCAGGACAGCCGGTCTGGGGATCCAGCACCGTTCCTCCAGTCCATAGCCCTCCCAGGATACTGACCCGGATGATCTTGTTGGGCCTAATGTATCTGGGAGCGAGTGGGGGGAATGCCAAACTGATTGTCCAGGGGAGTAAGTCGGGCTGGTTCTTTGGCGGCAACTTGCAGTAGCAGCTGGTCCATACTCTCCTGCAGCGTCATACATGGTCCTGAACTAATTGGACAGCAGGTAAACTTTTGGTCCCAGGGACTAAAGGCAGTTTGTAACCCAAGGAGGCCTCACAAGAGGACAAGTCTGTGGTGGAGGAGATCACGGTGTTGTGCACATATTCGACCCAGACTAGGTGTGAGCTGCGGGTGTGCTGTCTCCCAGCGATGATGCATTAGAGGGAGGCCTCGAGGTTCTGGTTATAGCATTTGACAGAAGGTTACCGGAGAGGATATCCAGTGTAATGATGTGGATCCTGAATACAGGACTGATACAGGACTTCTCCAGAGCCAACTTCATCGGTAGGACATCATAGTCAGGGGACATAAGTAGGCACATTAATGGAGTTGACGTTCGGGTCTGGACCTTGGGGAGAGGACAGCACTGATCCCAGAATCAAATGTGTCCACACCCACAATAAACTGGAGTGCCGGATCAGGTGACACCAGGACACACCAGGACACACCAGGGTGGGGCTGGACAGTTTACTCAGATGCTTGAAAACCCCTTTAGCTTACGCGGACCAGGAGAAGGGCTCATTAGGGAAAGTGATTAGAGTAAGCAGCATAGATATCTTGCTCTACCCTGGGATAAACCTCCAGCCGTGCTCCAAACCGCTGATTGCCTCTGATGGCCATCAGGTGTGTGTCCTCATCGGCTGCCGCGATCCAGTGGTGGGTCTGCAGGGAGGGTCTTCTGCAGAACCTCGCTGCTGCTGCAAGATGCTACTATGGGAACTGCCACCGGGGAAAACACAGACACAACATAAGCACACCCAAACAACTAAGAGTAGTTCAACCCCTGGCAAAAATTATGGAATCACCACTCTTGAACAGATCTTTCAATTGTTTAATTTTGTGGAAAAATGTTAATCACTGAAACATGCCCCAAAAAAACGTTTTTTATTCCAAACATCTGGCATTAAGAAAACAATAGCAAAAAAAGAAATAAGTAGAATTGCTGTAGTCAGTTACAACTGTGTTTTTAGATCAAGTAGAGGAAAAAAATATGGAATCACTAAATTCTGAGGAAATTATTATGGAAAAAAAAAACACTGAACAATGAGTACTTTGTTGCACCATTTTTGGCTTTTATAACAGCTTGAATTCTCTAAGGCATTTATTTAACTAATGACAAACAGTATTTTTCAATCTGTCACAAACTGTCTGATATTGCTGTTGCCACTTTTAGCCTTAAAGGCATTTTTTTCTTTCGTCCATGTAGTTATAGTTAGTAATTTAACAGTCTCTCTTTTCCAGGGGTACTTACAACAGTCATGGGTGAAAGGCATCACTCAAGACAACAGTGGCAGCTTGGTAGTGCTGGAACTTGAATAGTGTTTCTCATGCCAGTGCCTTAATAGATAAGCCACTACAGAGCCTATAGTATTTTACATTTAGTCATTTGGCAGCTGCTCTTATCCAGACCTGAACCTTCTAATCAGTAATCCAGTACCTGTACCTTAACCTCTGTCCCACATAGTGGAAGAATTGTCAATGAAGTAAAGGACAGCTTGGTCATACAGCTTTTAACAAACAACAAACAACAAATGATTTCACTTAGACTAAAATCTTTTGTCTTTGAGTAACCCTATGGTGTGACTGTGTTTGTTTAGTAAAAGGTTACCATTAACCAATGCCTCTATCCAGAGCAACTTGCAACTGATACAAGCTAACAATACAAGAAATTATGATTTACGGGTCTTGCTCAAGAACAAAGAGTGGAAGTTTGTCAGGGGTGGGATTTGAACTTTGGACCTTGTGGCCTACACGTATTTTGACCAGTAAGCCACAAAAGTCCAAACAGATGATTGAACATTCCCTTTTGGGGCAACCAAACCAATCATGCTACTATAAAATTACCATAGTTTCAGTAATGACAGTTTTAAGCTTCATTTTAATCAAAACTTGCTTAATTGTAGAAATTTTATTGTCACACACTGCTTTGACTTCAGGACTTAATTATATTTAAACACTGACAGCTTACTTTTACTAAACCAAATAAAGAACTTTGAAAGAAAATACTAGGTTACAAAATAGTAATTACTAAAATAAAAAATGGAAAGTATTCTTTCCAATAAGAACTATTAGTTACTCAGCAGAAGCTCCTCATGCCACTGTGTATACAGGACTGTGAGAAGGTCAGTTTTGTAGGGACCACGGTTGGCATGGTGATAGAGGACAAGTTTGTTGCCTAATGGCTTGGTGATATGGTGACATTCTGTCAGGGACATTGTGCTATTTTGTCCATGCTGTCCAGGCTTATTTCACCAAAGGTACAAAGGCCACCAATGTCCCCACTTAATTCTTTTGGTCAGTTAAAGCCAGCTTTTTTAATAAAAAAAACATGCTTTACTACAAATTTGCCCAGCTCCAAGACGGTCAGAAACAGACAAGACATTGAGCACAATATATTATAGTACTGTGATATGACAAAACAGTGATGATATAAGAGGGCATTTACACAATAGCATTTACTTGCTCATTAATTTTACTCAAATAGTACCCTTTAAACCCGTTTTATCTGGCCCACTATTAACACACATTTAAGTAATCAACTACACCTGTAAGGAGTTGGTGTTACTGAATATTTAAGTTCTGTGTTTTTTTTTTTTCAGAAACACAATGGTTTTGAATTGTGAATGCTGTGACTAATGTAGAAACCCAGGAAAAATGTACTGTGAAATTTTACAGTAGAACCATGAAATGGACAAATTACAATTAATCAAAATCCATAGTACAACTGTGAGATAATTTATGGTCGACTCATAATCAACCAAGTTTACAATTGTACTATGAGTTTTGACAGTGGAACCATGAAGTGGCCAAATTACCATAAGAAATTCATAGTAGATGTAAACTTTATGGTAAACCTGTAAAATTTCACAATTAAACTGATGTTTAAGATCTGAATACACTGCTCATGAATGATTTTTTGTGAGCAGTATATTTAACTGTAATTTACAACCCCAAATCTGAAAAAGTTGGGATGGTATGGCAATTGCCAATAGTACGGGATACGTGATTGTCTCCTTTTCCATCTTTGGTCCAGAGCAGTTGGCATCCATTTTTTCACTCCTCTGTCATCTAGGATGGACCATTAAACAGTGGAAACATATCATGTGGTCTTAATGTATTGTGGACGCCGTTGATCCAGACCAAAGACGTAAAAGAACCATCAAGGTCTGTCATGGTATGGGGTTGAGTCAGTGCCCTTGGTAAAGGTCATTTTCAGTTCAGACAGCATTAAAGTCAGAAAAGTACACTTAGAAAGCAAAATATGCAAATCCTTACCAGTGTTTATTTGAGGATAATTAATTTTCTCACACATCTGCCTGACCATTGCTTCTCGAAGACCTTTTGTGGACATGAATAGCCTCTTTTTCGGAATGTGTTAATGGAGGAATATATGTTTATTAACAAATGAAATGAAGTTGATCATACAAAACAGTAAATATCCTGGGTTTGTACTGTCTGCAATGATAAAAGTCACTGAAAGTACTGATTTGGATTTGTATATATTATTTAACTGTGGGACTGCAATTTGAACTAACTGGATAAAATGATCTCTATAAACCAAAAGCCTGTAATGATTTACTAATGATAATGTTAATTTAGCAGAGCTTTTGTCAACCTCTATTTTCCATCACTTTCTTCCTGTGTGTTGCTATCAGGCACTAAGGTCTCGTCACTGGGACACCTGGGAAGCTCCTGCTCCTCTTCAGACACTTGTGAGAAGGGTCTATGGGTCTATGGTGAGCCAACGCAGGGATCAAAGCGTGGTAGCCCTGGGCCGCAGTGGCACAGGAAAGACAACTTTATGCCAGACTTTTGCCCAGGAGCTTCTCAGGCATGCTGGCACAGCAGGAGAAAACCTTACCTGTAAGTTTGTCTCTGACCTTAATGCATGTGCTTATCATTTCATGATTGGTCTTGAAATGAAGTGGACATTACGACTCTAAGTGCATCCACTGTGAGGTTCTAACTAGGATAGGACTTTTAGCATCAGCTCCAAACCCCCATCACCCTAACCATAAAAAATAAATCACAAAGAGATTGAAACATGTTTAGTATGTTTAAACTTTAAAGGTTCACTCTAAACAACTGCATGCTACTGTGTAGACAGACCAAAAAGCTTCTTGTTAATTCATTTGTTTGAACATTGCTCCTAATGAACAGAATTACTGCAATGTTTAGCAGTTTTACAATGACCAAATGGGCTGTGAACGATTTCTTGGTAACACTAGTGTTCAAAATGACTGTGTAATTGGTGTGAAGTTGAGTGGTAATTTATGTAGCGACATTCTTGGAACATGAAGAAGATATGTTTATGTACTGTCATAGCCCATGATGGCCAGTCCATGATCAAATGTAGTCACTAATTACTAAGTTGGATTATATGACAACAATGTGAAATACTTTTTGTATTGGACCAGTTTAAACCATTCTTGCATTGATTATGAGATTTTTGATTGAAAACATACAGGTTAACCTCTGTATTATGTTCTGTGAAAGAGGACATTGATCGAAATTGATGCTGACTGGACCATGCATTAGTCATGCAGTAGTTTATATCATTTACACAAAGTATTTTATTTTAAGTAACACAGATAAGTGCTGATATTTTATCTGATCAATGTCAATGTCGTAATTTCTATAAATTTTTAACATTTATATATTAATTTTCTAATTCGATTAATCCTGCCAGTAAAAAGTCGGTGCCTAGCCAGCAGCAAAGGGTGCAAGGAAGAAGCCACCCTAGACAGGGCGAGGTCTAAACAATTATAAGAAATTACAATCGGGAATAATCTGTCTATTAAATCTGGGTATTAACATAAAAGTGGTCAATTTATAATAGGTTTAGTATGTGTATTTTTTATCATAAATATTATCTCATTCTTTGATGTTTTGTTTACATATTTTTTATTTAATTTATTTTCATGAATATTGATTCTATTGCATGCAAAATAAGTAATACCTACTTTATGGTCTATGTTACGTTTTTTTATGTATCTTTTTAGGACAAAGACACAGACATTAAATGGAAAAGGAATTTTATACTACTTAACGTGCTTTAACTTAAGTTGTTTAAAAGTTGATATTGAGTTGCCAACTATGTATTTCTTCAAGTGGACTCATTCCCTCTTGGTTGTATGCAGCCAAAGAGTTATGCTAATTTATCTTTATTTTCCTCACAAAAATTTGCTCACATAAATTAGGGGATATTTCATTATGGCATATTTAATTGTGATTATAATCAAATTTATGTACCCCTAATATTTGTGAGCAGTATATTTAGTTAGTAAAAGTGTGTAGATGGTAGCATTCCACTTGTGTTTCAGAGGTATCTCTGATGCATTTATGACTCATTTGCACACAATTTTATTGTGAAAATCCCCTTTATATTTACAGTACAGTAGCATAGAGAGATTATGTGACTATGACAAAGTCAAAACAACCATTTTGTTTAGCAGAAATTAATGTGCACATACCTGTATTTAATTTTAAAAAATACACAAAATTATCCAGTTTTATCCTTCATAAAACTTGAAACACTTACTACAAACAAAAGGATCATTACAATGTTGTTCTGCTGTTTCAAAACTTTTCTGTCAATGGGTGATGCAACGGTTCATTTGTACTAGTTTTCTGTCAATTATACATAGCAGTAATTCAAACAAGGATTAAGGATACAGGAAACATGGATCAGTGTAACAAAATGTGGCATAAGCTAGATAGAAATGGCTCTAAGCATAAAGCTGTGGAAAGTAACACTTTAAATGGGTAGTGAAACATCTCATGATCTTTTCTTGCTGTTGCAAATTTACAGATCTTTGAAACTCACAAGTATTCTGTAGTACAGTAGTGAGATCTGTTTAAATATGGAACTCATCAACTAAAATGTAATTTTGCATATTGAAATATTTTTCCTCCCCAAACTCTGGAATGACATAAATCAGTGTTGCTGAGAGGTTTAAGGTTTAGGTGTTGGTTCAAACCCCATCTACCACTGCCTTAATAACAAGTTGCCCTGGATAAGAGCATCTGCCCAATTAATAAATATAAATATTGCTTTTTAGCACTGAACCCATGTGCTGTTCTAAAGTACATAGAGTTGTCACTTTATTAGAGACACCAATCTAGTAACGTGTTGGACCACCTAATGCAATTCATTATGGCATAGATAGATAGTAATAATCATCATACCAAAACCTTCAAGTACCACCTATGAGTCTCATCACAGAAATACATACATGGTGCACACACTTTTACATAGTAAGCATATTTAAAGCATATCTAGAGGTTTAATCCTTCAAATCCCCATGTTTAGTGCTCACATGCCTTCTTTAAAAACTATTGTTATTGGACAAATGCAGCATATGAGAAGCTGTTAACACTTCTTTAAATTTTCAATAATTAAAGAATTCCTTAATTATTAAATAATTACTGAGTACATTTCCAATGGTCATCTGTCATACCACCTTATAATCATTCAGCAACTACCAGTGGTACACATTTTGAGAAAAACTCCACTAAATGTTGAAATCGTTTTGCAGGAATATTGACCCATGTGGACAGGATAGCTCCCTGTAGTTCTACCCAGTCCGAGAGATGCTTCATAGGATTAAGATCTGGGGGTTCTGAGGGAAAGACATTTGTGACATGGTGAATTATCCTGCTGAAAGTGTCCATATGCCATAGGGTAAACAGCTGCCATGAAGGGATGGTTGGTCACAACGCTTAGGCAAGCCCTACTGCCCCATCCGCAGGTATCAGAGGACCCAAAGTGTATCAAGAAAACCTTCCTCACAGCATTACTCCACCTCCATCACTAGCCAGGACATGTTGACACCTCAGAGGAAGGAGTTAATTATTAATGAGTTAATGAAAAGCGATTTAATGTTGATTTTCTCATTCAGTTTTTACTGTCCCATCAGTATGGCACAACAGAAACTCTGACATCTTTCATCAATAAGTTCTTTACATCCACAGGATGTTTTTTCTATCACACTATTCTCGACAGTGTTACACTAGAAAACGTCGTTTTTGGAATACTGGCACTTGTTTGTAGTTGCTCAATTTGTTTGATTTTCTCTACTATGGAAATTGATTCAAAGAAAACTTGCTCATATGAGTTTATGCTGCACTCTGGGGTCATGTGTCCAATTTCCATAAGGGAAGCACCAACTGTTAAAGGGTGGGTGTCTCTAGTAAAGTGGCAATTCAGATTAGTTTAATTAGCAGCAGCCCCATTAATTACAGTGAGGTAGTTCTGCTGGTTAACTAAGAATCAGTAAAAGAAATAAGGTAAATATTTAAAGAACACAATGGGACAGGATATCTGGGTGCATACATAGTATCATTCCTAATTTTCATGTATGGTAAGTGTATAATTAAAGGTGTTGTGCAGAATTAATTATTCTTTCTTTATAAGACACACCTTTGTTTTACCCTTTCATTTTATTTCTCTTAGCCTTTTGTACTGTTAATGTTTCATTAAGCTGTTTTTAAAGACAGGTGGATTTAGCATTTTGTGCTTTAAAACTATTTAGTGGGGCGTTTATTGGTGTGCCTTAGTAGTTTGTCCTTGTGCGCATAGTTGTGTGTGACTGTTTGACTGTCTGAATGCATAGTACCAAGCCTAACTACCAAATGTGAGGACTGGTCCTATTCAAATGACATGATAATGTGCTATTATATACCAGTTTGTCTTTGATGAGTTGTGGCTGTATCTTGTGCCTTAACCTTTTATACAACAATGTATTCTGTCTTTTTGATTTAAAGCTGCACGACTAGAGCACTTCAATTTGAAATAAACAGAGGCAAACGGTTTTTGTAATTACTTCCCAGTTACACGGGTACCTCGTGGTAACTTACAGTGGTAAAACATTTTGACTAGAAATATTTACGGAACTGAATCCTTTGCAATACAGGCTGCAGTTACCATTAGCATATATGCTTAGCATCTATCAGCAATAGTGTACTTGTTTTGCTTTTACATTTCACTTTCAATCCATTACTCACATAATTTCACAAGATTTTCTACACTTTATTATTATATACTCTTTGTGTTAATGATTTAGTACAGCTGTAAGTTAATGAAAATGAAAATACATTTATCGTATGATGGATTTTTTTAGAACAGATGCCCATCGAAATTCAGGGAGCACCTGTATAATACAACTATATTAAGAAATCCCTTTTATAGTTTGGATATTCGGGGTCTGAAATTGATTGGTTTCATTTCCATTACAGTCGCTTTCAGTACACTGAGTATTCTGGAACAAATGAATGACAAAAACCTAGGTAGCACTGTATTTAGTACTTTCCTTGCCTGTCCAGTCAAACCCATGGCTGTGCGTCAGTGGTACCTTTGGTTAATCCAGTGTTCTTTTCTAGGCTCACTGCTTTAATGTGAATTATTTAGTAGATGTTTATACACCTGTTGTGAATCCTTTATTTCTGACATTTGCATATTTTGACATTTGCATATGTGTGTGTCCTAAGTGGAGCGTCTCCAGGCTATGTTCACGGTCCTGCGCTCTTTCGGCTGTGTAAGCTCTCGTCACAGCGAGGCCTCCACTCGATTTGCCATGGTGCTTTCTCTGGACTTTAACCACAGAGGTCTCGCATCTGCCGCACATCTTCAGGTGCTTCCTTTTCTCTCTCTATCCTTCTCTTTTCTTTTTTTCCTGCTGACACTCTTTGTTCTCTATCCTATAGACCATGATGTTTGAGAGGTGGAGAGTGTGTCACAAGCCTGAGGGAGAGAGCAACTTCTTAATTTTCTCCCAAATGCTGGCAGGTCTCAGTGCTGAAATGAGGTCTGTGGACTCCTGGCCTCTATAGATTGCATATGGATTTGTTTCTTCTTCCCAATAGCCCTTATTCCCAGTGCTTTCTAAATGTTGCAAAGGTTGCAGTGTGCAGAGTACAGCTTAATGTTTTTTTACTTCTTTAAGGCTTATCTGTTTTGGGACTGTGGTAGCCTAGCGGTTAAGGTACTAGACTCTGGACCAGTAGGTCAAGGGTTCAAATCCCAACTCTGCCAAGCTGTCACAGTTGGGCCCTTGAGCAAGGCCCTTAACCCACGATTGCTTGAATTGTAAGACTGTATAAGTTGTAAGTAAATGTAATCTCAGAAATTGTTCCAGCTTTTTAGTGTCGCTTATCATTCAGCACTCTAAAGGACCAAAACTTT
>JAUZSU010175693.1:0-24620 GCA_034780255.1 Parotocinclus maculicauda | reverse complement strand
TGCTGGGGGTAATTGAGCCTCGTTATAAAATTCCATCTCGCACTCATTTCACCCATAAAGTAATAGTGGCACTTTAAGGAACACTTAAGGAACCAGCATCGAATTGTAAAAAAAATGGCTGAGTTTCAGTTTCCATATGTACTCAGGTTATCATACTAAGACTTGTATGGTATCGTATTGTGAAATTTGTATATCGTTTCACCCCTACTGGGAACATCAAGAAAACAGTGACACTTTCTTATTCTTTGTTACAGCCACAATGTGTTATCCAGCTACAGTTTAGTCTGGTAAAATTCTACTATGGATCTGACCTGATTTTATACATAAGTAGTTGGTAAAGTACAACATACCTGATACAATATACTGCTTGTTAAAATTAGGGCATATTTATTACATTAATAAAATGAAATATCCCCAATAAAATATCCCCTACATTTTGTAAGCAGTATAAAATTAACATACCTGAATAGCATAACCAACACTTATATTTCCTAATAAATATGTAATGTTGTACTTGTCCAGACAATGCTGCTAACTTTAAATCAAGGTTACACCTATTATAAATACTAGTGGCGCATAGGTATTGACATTTTTTTAAACATGCACAGTGCTTTCTTAGGCAAGTATACCACTGTCTGAACTTGTCCGTTTAGAGATTTGACATTAATGCCTCTGATTCTGTGAACCATCAGAATCAGAATAAGGTTCATTGCCTAGGGAATTTGATTAGGTGTACTGGAGCAAAAACAGAAATAAGAGAGAAAAAAAGAACACAAAATATAAAACATAACAGTCAGTAAGAATGACAAATTACATTAAATATGTAAAGAAAGTGCAGACATTGTAGCATGCCACGTGGAGTACTGCAGTATGCTGTAATGCATATGTGATATGCAACATTGGTTATTAAATACACATCGGTATGATGTGAGGTGTCTGTGAGGGGGATCGAGTGTGTCAGTGGAAATTCCGGGTGTTGTTGATGAGGCTGACTGCAGTCAGGAAGAAACTATTTTATGTCGTTTTATGTGAAGTTCTGGTATAGGTAGACATTAGCCGCTTGCCTGAAGGAAGTCAAGCATATCTCCACACAACCACATTTCTGTAAAGCGCAACATGAAAGATGATGAAAAGTCCATGTTTTTTGCCATCAAAAGTTTACGTTTTTCCAGTTTGTTGTACAGTGAATGTATGTTAGAGTGAAACCGTAAAGATGAGCTCTTGGAAACATTCAAACTGACTCAACTGTTGTTGCATTGGCTCTCTAATCTCTGCATCCTAACACTGCCCTAAACTTCACGACAAATCCCACTTCCGTCAGAGGGGCTTGCATGATGTCACTGTTGACCAAGAATGCGAAGGGACTTGTGTATAAGGGAGGAAGGGGGAGAGCCTGGGGTCACACCCTTCATGCTTCTGCCTTTGCCTGGGACAGATGGACCGACACACACATACTCAGTCTCACTAACTGTCTCACTCTCATTATTTATACTGCCCACCACAAATAAGAGGATATTTGAAAATAAATTATTTTGTGTGCAGTGTGTGTATGTATGTGTATGTATATATATATATATATATATGTGTGTGTGTGTGTGTGTGTGTGTATGTATGCATGTATGTGTGTGTGTGTGGCTGCTGAAGATAGAACAAAAGGATGTGTGTCTTCAACAGCAGCTGTGAGAAGCACAAGTTCACCCCCCTCTTTGACTCACCCCACCCTATTTGCTGAGTCTTGGCCGCTTTAGGACCCGTGACACATTGCCCATCTGAAAAGCATTCCACCACACATCCAGGAGCTGAGCCTGCCAAGTCCGGCAGCAGCTCACCTCACAACAGCTCATTATTCTTTGGAAAACAGCAGCTGAACCACCATGCAGTGTTCTTCATAGACTCCAGTGTGTCTTAGCTACTTTTCTACTCTAAATATCTGTCAATGTCACATGACTGCATGGAATAGACTGCTGAGAAGTGTCTCACATTTATTGGGACTGAACTGCAGGAGCAGATAAAAAAATTCCAACATAAGTGCAGCAAAGAAGCATGTCCTGCAACTGTGCCATTTTTAATGAGGTTATTAACTATACTGCTCACGAAAATTAGGGGATGTTTCATTATTTCATCATTTTAATTTATGTGAGCAGTGTAGCTGAACATTTTAGTAGAGTTTGTAGAATACGTGTCATAATGGGGTGCACATGGTTCTACTCCTTTGCCAATCAGTCATAAGTGAAAAACATCAGTTAAACAGGAAATACTGTAAATTAAGTGATTTTACACTATAGTGGGTTTACTCTGCCATAGATGATAAATGAAGAACAAATTAACACTAAAGATGTTTTATTAAATCCTATTCATTTTGTTTATGCTAATGTAACTGATGCCTTTGCTTTAGTGCTCCTATATGTACTTTTGGTAGGTTAAACAGTTATAAGTGGCTAACCAAACCATATAGCTATGAGCTATCATTACCTACAGTATGTCCATTTATCCATGCGGCGAAAAAAATGCCTGAAAAATCTGACTGATACAACATTAGCTGCACAAAATGCTAGGGCATTATGGGAAAGTAATGATCCGAGAGTGATTTTGTGTGGAATGTCCTGAAGTACTGCTCAGCAATCCAGGATAAAATTTACTTTTTGTGGCCGTAATTTTACTGGCGTACATGTGGGTCCAATGACACCCCTGGAACATAAAATATGTGTGGCAATACCTTGTTTAACTGAGGTTATAAGCCAGGAGTATAAGGTCTCTAAAATTTCTATAGGAATATATCTTTAATAAGCAAAGAAAATGTCACAGTTAGCAACAGAATTACTGACACAAAAGAGTACCAATGATGCTGTATCATTATGTATTAGGAGTGGTGGGGACGTTGACTGTTAGACGCATCGTGATTTGAAAGACATAAATGCTCATTGGTAACCTATGGACAAAAACAAACTCAGAAGTGCAAAAGGAGTATATAATGGAGATATAACTAGGGCTGTATTGTTCCATTTTGTTCAATAAATGTATGTTTCTTTCATGATAGTATCTACACATTTTACACTATTATTAAGCAAACAGGCCTATTAAAATAGAGGGGCTGACAATTAAAATGTTAAACTCCATTAGTTGTGTGATCATGACAGCCATAGCCACAACAGAGACAAACAAGCAACTAGTAAAAACTAAAGCAAATTACAAACTCTAACGCAACTTTTACTGCCAGGGATTTGGTATTACCTAGGGTCCGTATTCACTCAGAGAGAACCAGGATTTGAGGTGAAATTGCTTGAAAATTGTTTGGTGTGAGGCTGCCATTACTGACACAGCCACCCCCACAATCTACACTGACACCAAACCAAAACGTATTAAAAACTGGAAAAAAAGATGGATCAAGATTTTGTTTATAATCACATAATGTGACCTTTTATTAGCTCATTGCAGCCCTGAATTTAACTGTAATCAAATCGAATTGTGAGGTGTGTAGAGATGCCACTCCTATTGTACGTTACTGTATCACAATATCAATATAGCAACTGTCAGATCTATTTATTTCCCATAAATCCAGTTTGTCTTGTCAGTGTTTGTATGTTCACTGCTCAAAGCATAAGCCACCATTTTGCCTAGGCTCATTTTGAATGGATTTGGCATTCCACATTTCCCTCTTAGGTCCAACCAAAGGAAGCCAAACCCTCTTTAAAAAGACAATCGTGTCTACCTACTCACCCTTATATCATTCTGACGCACTTCCACATCACACACCGCTTGGCCGTGGCTGGCTGCACATCTGGAAAAGCAGCAGTATTGGCACACCGCCACCTGCTCGACCTCGCAGTGATACAGTCTGTATTCGTCGTGTTGAGGGCATCTCCAGGCCCGCACGTCTTCCACATCTACCAGCAGATGTCCAGCGTTTGGAGAAGGTTGCTGAAGGTGCGTCTGAATGTGCGACTGGCAGCAGGGCGCGTTGCAGCGCAGGCAAACTTTCTGCGCCGGAAGCGCCGGTCCCCTTCTGCACAGGATACACTGTGGGATAGTAGGCTCCTTTTCGGCATTAAGAGCGTTGAATTTCTCCACGATATTCGTCAGTTTGATATTTTTCTCTAGGCTGGGCTTCTGATTGTATGTGTGGTTGCACTCGGGACAGCGCACCAGACCTGTGTCTTTGGCCCACGCTTCGCTTATGCACTCGCGGCAGAAGTTGTGCTTGCACGGCAGCTGCACGGGCTCCACAAACACGTGCAGGCATATGGGGCAGATAAGCTCCTCTTCTAAACAGTTCTTCCAGCTCTCAGCCATCTCAGTTACTTGGGTAGAAGACATTTGAGCCGGTTTTCGGTTGGACTTTACTGAGTGTTAAAAAAAAATAATCCCCGTTTATGTCGGTCGCTTTATAAAAATGCACATAAACTGAAGCCTCTACAGAGACCCTGTGCAAGTTCTCAGCGGTTAAATTCCGCAGCTGATCCAGAAGTCATGGATCTCAAAAAAAGTTGGAGCTCAGCCGCTGTTATTGCAACCCTGTGCTAAAAGCCGTCGAGACATTATCTCTTGAAAATGAGAACAAACATCTGAGTGCATCTGAGATCATAAGAGCAAAAAAGTGCATATAAACGTAACCCTGTTGATTCTTGATTGCGTCGCAACAAACAGCCACGATATGTGAATTGATTCGAATGTTTAAAAGTTATTACAGTGCAATTAGTTTACCTGAACAAAGCTTGCTAATTAAAAAAATAAAGAAACGCTAAGAAAATATAAGCGAAACTATGTCTGACCCATTGTTCACGGAGAAAAAACGTACGTAAATAGCTGTGGTCTAGAGCATATTATTAGACGTTTCTCTAAATAGGCTTTCCCAACAGTCTGTAAATTTAACCTAGGCATCCAGAATCACTGACAAAGTTTAAAACCGCATGTGAGACTAGCTGAGACCTGAAAAGGCAGGCTCGGATGAAAGCGCACAATCATGGAGAATTGGGATCTGTACCCCCGGCGTATGACATTTGCCCCGGTATTATAATGGGCCTACTGTCTTAAGGGAACGTTGCGCAAGAAATACTATTAGCTGGTACAAGATCACAGCAATGTATAAAAAATGAAGCACAGCCGGTAATTATAAGAAAGTCTGGCGGTGAAACAAGAACAATCTGCCTGGAAGAAAAAGTCTAAATCCGTAATGAGCGTTTTGGCAACACTTAGCCAAGATGTTTAAGCCTGCGATCATGGGTAACGCAAATCTCTTGATCAAACTCGCTTTCAGTCTCTATGAGGCGATTCTCTTGCTATCTGTACTCGTTAAACGTCAAGGCGTTTTGCGAAATGTTCCGCCTTTCCATTTTTAGTCCGAGCGTTTTACCTGCCGCCGGCTAATCGCCGAGCTTCAACATCATTTCGAACACACACAAAAAAACCGGCCAACAGCGTAATGTCAAGCATTTCTGTTCAAGCGACCTCGCTTTAAATATTTATGTATTTTAGCCAGATACCTTTCGTGTTCTTAAAGGGGACGGATGCGTTTCGTCCTTGCTATCGTTTACTGTCACCAGCCATCTTGTTTTTCCTGTTTAAAGCGCATTTCGAACGACGTATGTGTTTATTTTTCTCCTCGTGTGTACACTCCTTTATAAAGCGGCAACCGTCCGAGCCACAAATATCCAACCGATTCAGCGTTAGTGCGTAAAAAGCGTAATCCACCTTTAAAGTGGTAGTCCGTGAGCAATTCGGTGGGTTTTCTGCGTAATCCCGTTTGAGTCTTTTGTTATTATTTATGATTTTTTTCCCCTCTTCCCTTTCAAGCAAATCCTTGATGAGAGAAACGCAGACACAGGACTGCAACTCAGGATACAGTTCATTTACACCCCCCCTTCCCTTCCTCCATCACGTGACCCATCAAAAGCCTTGAGACAGAAAGAGGAGGAGTTAATGGGCGGGGCCCGACTTAAAAGGGCAATTCCTCTAGTTAGATTTGTAGTGCGTTTCGTAGGCTTTAGCGGAAGCTTTCAGAAATCAAAATTAGCAATCACAAAAATGCGCACGCGATCTTTACACATTACGTATTCGTCATGCATGTTCTCGACATAGTTACACTAGTGACATGTTTAGTTTAGTTAGGAAAATTCGATGATCGATATTAAATGTGTGGGCCCCACATACGAGTTCCGTGCACTTTATCAGTAGTCATTTCGAAATGGATCGAAGGATCCCATAATCATTTGAACTTCACACAGGCTGGGTTCACTAGAATGAGAGTGATTTAAGAAATTGAGAAAATGTTTGTAACGCACTTGGAAGTTACTCTTCAAGCAGCAGTAGTATGTTTAATAGCGAAAAGGAGATAGGGTTTGTAATACAGGTATACTTACCATATTTGTGGTAAACAATGAGTAATTCATCTAGGGTTAAAGTACTAAACTTTAGATCAGAAGGTCCAGGGTTCAAATGCTACCTCCACCAAACTCTTACTGTAGGGTCCTTGAGCAAGTAACCCATACTTTCAACATAATTGAAAGAAATTCTTGATGAAGGCACGTAGCTTAGATGTAGATGTTTATCCAAGATAGTGGACCCATGGGCAAAGTAAGAACAACTTTAACAGGGTGCCAGTCTTACACAGCTTCAAAAACCCACGTACAGTAAGGAATTTAGCTAGTCCTCCTGGTGACATGCTTTTGAATCAGATTACAATCAGAATACTCATTTCAAACAGTTATGACACTGGGAGAACACACTAAATTCTACAGACAGAACCCACAAATGAAACAGCCATATTAATAAATAGTAACATGAATGTGCTTTATACTGTGGTATTTAGTGACAATATAGCAGCGAGTGCTGTCGCCACCAAGTCACAGTAGCTGTTCAGTATGTGTTATGTTACCCAGTTGCTCAAACTTTCACAGTTACAGAAACTTTCAATAACCATTTTTAAGTTACCGTTCCTATTACAGCAAATCTTTGTAACACAAACTCAATCGATGTCATAATCATTGTCCATCCTCCAGATCGGTTGCTCTGCCTCTATTTTTACCAACTTCCAGTTTACCCGACTCTTTGAGCAACATACATTTTTTTGCCATCTATGCTTTGAATCAATCTCCCTTTTCTCTATTTAAAGAAAAACACAATTACTCCATATCTATTGAGTGACTTAACTGCAATGCTTCTTTTCACTCACTCAATGTGCTTGATCATGCACACAGGGCACAATGCAGGAACAACCCTAAACAGGGTGCTGTGCTACCGTGCTGCCTAAAATATTAACTGATACCAGCTTGTATCAGAAATGTCACTGTATATTAGCATGAAACATGCCTGAATTATAATTGGTAAATCTGGTAAATATTTAAATGAAACTGTAAAGAAACTGTTACAGATTGTTATCCAGCTTTATATTAACTAGAACACACAACATTTTTGACAAAAAGCACGATAGCTAACAGCTTGAAAAGTTAAAACAATACCACACACAGCACTTAACCAGCAACATGAGTACACAATTTTAATGTAAATAAAATTTAATGCACTTAAAGGTAACAAACATAGGCAGTATAGTGATTTCAATAAAACAAACAATACATTATACTTAAAACACATCTGTAAAAAAGGAAAAGTAAAAAAAAATTAAAAAAAAAAAGCACTGATTGACCTAGTGTATATTTTGAGATAATTAAGCAAGACATTTTGTGTAGACATGTCACAGTCTTCACAAACAGTGTTCAGCTTATATGCACAAAATGACAACAGGAATGTTGGGTAAAAATATTAACCATTACACTTCCAATGGTTAAAATAAAACAGCATAAAGTTGAAACCGTGTGTTGTAAATTTCCCACATGAGAAGTAAAAATTAAATATTGACTTTGGTATAAATTCTCCTAACATCTTAGTGTTTATAAAGGTTTTAAAGAGGCACTAGTTCGGCTCATCCAAGGGCAATTCGAAACTTGCACGTTTCACAACTTCAGGATTTAAACTGACTTAATTCACCACAGTTTTGCTGGTAGCAGTTGACTGTGGTCACTTTCACACAGAAAAAAAGAGGGTATAATTAATTCTTGCAAAACAATTTCCTAAAAACTTTTTAGCAAGTAAACAAATGTTCCATCAAACACTTTCTTGTGAATGTACTTTTGGCTGACAAGCCAAACCAGACAACTTGTCTAGACTGGCTGTACATTTTCTATCACTGAAAATAGTTAACTGTTAATTAGAATGGAAAAACCCTTTGGCACATTTATCATTTTAAAACAAGACAACTTACTTGTCTCTAACTTGTGTTACATCAAAAAAAAATCCAACCAATTCTGATAATTAAAATACTGAAGTAAGCATTGTATCAGCACAAAAAATATGAGACGTCATCATATGTGGAGTGAGCGATGTCTGGGAAGATTAAAATTAGGAATGCCACATTACATCACCTAATCATGATTAAATTAGCTCTGAACATTGCAGATGATTGTGGTAAGATTTTGCTTTCAAAATCCACATTTTAAATACATAGCAGGTCCTGAAACACACTGGCAAACAAGTTTTATTATAAATGTACTCCAGTGCAAAGGTCATGTCACTTTACTCAGCATTATGCGTTTCCTTTTATAATGAACATTTCTGAAATGTAACTTGATCACTACCCCAGAGAAAGGGGAGTGTAGCATCATTTGCCATGAAGCAATTAATTTTTGCTATAAAATATTTTCTCTATTGTTTATATGCATTGTTCAGTGACCTCTCATTATACATTTATGCTTTTTTGGCATGTTATACAAAGTCAGTATTTACTACAGGTTTACGAAGGTGGTCCTTGGGGGTGGGGGTTTGTGTGTATGACGCTTGCAATTACAGTTAATGGTAATTAACAAATTAACCAATCATTTACCGATTAATTAGCATAACTAATCACACTTAAAAGCCATACTTATGACAAGCCCATTATAAAGAGGAGGATCTGAATCCTCATGTAAATGTAATTCTTCAATTCATCTCTCTGGGTTAAAGCATATGGAACACTTTAAATACTAAAAAGCCTGGAAATGAGAAATCCTGACTATTGTTACAACAAACATTGATTTACCATCTGAAGTTCAACCAGTATGATGGACTTAACACTTGGAAAAGAAGGCATGTTCAGTGTATTGTGCCCTAACGTTTTGTGAGTGTGTCTTCTACAAGTCCATTCACCTTAACTGTGTGTAGGCACAGGAGTCTCTTTTGAGCCCAGTGGCTCAGCACTTCTCTAGACATGTGGAGAAAGACAGCTTCTCAGTCTTACTGCAGCGGGCTGTCAAATACCGTATCTGGCAAGACAGAGATCTTCAGCTTCTTATTGGGCCAGCTGTATTCCTTTGGTAGCTTTGACTGGAGAAAGGGGAAGTGTTTGGTTCCATTTAAGAAGTCACCTATTAATTTATTGTAAAACAAGATGTTGTGCATTTTATAATTGCCTACCTCTTCACGAATTCCCAGATCCTGAAGGTCACCTAGCATCTGCTCAACAAACTCTTCAGTGAGCAATATCTACACACAGACACAGACAATTACAGCAGCTGGGCAACATACCAGTCGGTCTAGCACAGGACAGCAAGTTTATTACCTGTAGCCATGGTCCATGTGCAGCATATGGATGCTCTTCTGTTGCAAAGGCACCCTCCACTCCAGTGGATACAAATGTGATTGCGGTGTCACCGTTTATACTTTTATATGTGAAATGTCTCCCATGAAGCAGGCGACCCCTACAAAAAATAAAATAAAAAATAAATAAACTGAATTTAGTAATGACAAGATACTAAGTGTTCTGACAGCTTTTGCTGCTCAAATTCACACAGATTTGCTTTTAAGTTCAGACAAACAGCCTGGATCTTTTTTTGGGGGGTCAAAACCAAAAGCTTAAACTCTAAAACCATTTAATGCAGCACTTAGCATTGACAGCATGGGCCTTAGAAATGCTTAGTTCATTTTCTGGCCAAAACAGAATCAACACTAAATGAACACTCATGTTTTTCTAAAATAGCACTTTTAACTAAGCAATGTCTAACAACTACAAACCACTGCACTGCAGCCTTTTAGAGAAGCAAGTGTCTGCACTATTATTAAGTGCTCAGTCAGACACGTCTGAGAGTTCAAGATGTCATGGATATAGGTTTATATGGGGGAGACATACAGTGTGTATCCCAAAAAAGGTATAAATCACCTTAGACACAGTGGTAGAAGAGTTCCAGACTCCTGATTGAACTTGAGGTGCACACTCTCCAGCTGTCGTGTTCTCACCAGCTCATGAGGAACAATAGCAGATGAGCTCTCACTCTCCAGACTGTCCTTACGGCTTCTAAAGAGGGTGGAGGGAAGGATGGCAGCAAGGACAAGCAAATAAAGAGAAAGAGACAACAAAGAATTAATGATTTGTAAAGTTAACATGTTGCCCCATGCTCTCCTGTCTAAAAACATTACATCACTTGGCAACTCTGGACTTGGTAGATATTTCTGCTTACCCAAAATCAAAACTCATATTTCAAATATATTCATATTGAAGAACTTTATACATAAAAAGTGGTGATTGATACACAAGTACAAATATTATTGTGCACAAAAGGAGTACTTTTAAGGAGTGCACTTGCCTTTCTCTATTGGTTGGCTCTTACCTTGAATTCTGCTTGCTCGGCAAATGTCCAACTGATTGTCTAAAGAGAAATTAGGGGTAAATTTGTACCACAGTGAGGATAAATTAATCCATTTACCATTACTCCCAATGGAGCAAACCATTTTTCATTACCATCCTCTGCCATTAAAACTAGACACTTGTGTTTTCATCAGGTTTTCAGCACCAGGACGTTCTAATGGTTGGGATTCTTCAAGGTTAGATTTTTCTTATTTTTTTTCCTTTAACTTTAACTCATCATGTTGGCATGGCTACGTATAAGGACACAGCATGATATTTGCTTGTGCCCAGAGGGCAAGGTGAGCAAGACAAAATGGGAAGTACACTGCAGGGTGCCTGAGATTAATCCGTCACTCATCAATGCATATTGTGTTGAGGTGAGCATGACGGCACTAAGATAACTGAAACGAGTGCAGACTGTCAAACAGTTTACCTAACAACCCACAAGGAAACAAACAGGAATGTAGGATCATCATACAGAGTTAAGCAAAATCAAAATAATTACAGTTTTTCCAAACATTTGCACCCAATTTTAAAGGATTAACTAAAACTTCTGCTCATTTACTTATTACATTTTAAAGAATGTATCTAAAATTAGTTCTAGCATTTGCATAACTAACCAGTAGCACGCTTGTACATTAGTAAAGTTATTCAAGATTGGGTCGTCTTGCTTGAGGGTGAGTTCGGTCAGCCACTGTGGCCTCTTTAATGACCATAAAGACCAAACATAAAGCCCATTGAACCTTTACAAGGGTGATTCTACTGTAGGACCCAGTTTACATTGGGGAGGTTCATGCTTCTGGAGTATCAGTGCAGCACCTGAATAGATGATCTATAGGGACATTCATTCCCGCCAACAAATTATATCTAATTTAAATCGGATTGCTCCAACCTATTCAGGAGTCATTTTGAAACAGTGCACATTTATACTTGGTCAGTTGGCAGATACTCTGATTTGCCCATGGTCCTAACAGTGGCAGGTTGGCAATGCTGGAACTTGAATCATGGACTTTCTAGTCAGTGGTTGGTACCTTAATCACTGCAGCACCACAGTACCATTGTGTAGACATTTAACAAGTGCTAATATATCAGTCTCTCAACAGTACACATGATTCAGGTTGTCCAGACAAACAATTATGGAAGAAACACATAGATGGTCAATGCAATGAAACAAAATAGCTGCTACATTAAACATGTTTGGCATGGAATGTGAGTACCTGGAGAAACCCACACAGACACAGGGAGAACATACAGAAAGTGCCTGCGTGCGCGCACCACCGTGTTGCCTGCTTTTCTCTCATATTATTTAAACTGCAGATGATATGTAAAATCATGACCTAAAAATCAATTTGGGGAAAAAAAAAAAAAAAAAAAACACCACAGGAAGTATGTGAACCAGTGTGCTTCCAAGGATTGCCCACTGAGGACTCGTTTTTAATAATCTATTTTGTTTTATAATTTATTTGATTTATTCTATTACTAATTTAATTGTTATTTACTTAATTTTGCTATAATTTGATAAACGTTTAAGCATTTACTTAATTAACATCTAGGCCATCCATGGAGGATGGGTCCCCTGTTGAGTCTTGGTCCTCCCAAGGTTTCTTCCTACTACTTTCAGGGAGTTTTTCCTTGTCACTGTGACCCTATGTTTGCTCAATTTGGGATTGGCCTTTTAAGATAATATATTATTGTAAAGCTGCTTTGAGACAATGCACCATTGTAAAAAGCGCTATATAAATAAATTTTAATTGAATTGAATTGTAAAAGTTACAAAACTAGGGATGCACCTTAGTTAGCCTTACTAACCAAGTGGGCCATGGTTAGACTTTCCCTCTCTCCTTCTTACTCTAACAAAGTGGTGGATGTGTTTCAGACTTAGGAACTCTGTACTTCCTGGCTTGGAGATGTGGGCTTTCTCAGTGCATGAAGATTAGCTGAAGAACCGTATTTATTTTGCTGCACTGGGAACTTTAATCGCTTTTCAGTTGGCTTGAGATTAAGAAAATTATCAAGCAAGTGGGCAGCAGAGCGAAATGGACATTGGTGATGTTTGACAAAAGACAGACTAACAAATGCTGTATCTGCCCGATAATGACCCAAAGCAAAAAGTTCCCAGCCTTCTGCTTTTAGAGATGGAGTTACAAAGATGCTGTCATTCCGCAAAGGGAGTGAAAATTATTCCTGAAATCGCATTGCAAAATATTCTTGACTATTGGGATACCTCAACCCAAATTACATGTGTTCCTGTCTGATTGCTGCTGAAACTAAAGAATCCTTGTTTGTTTCCAGAGGACTAAAATACTGAAAGCTCTATTTGAATCCTGAAGAACTGCGTGGATTGATTTGTATTTGCATTGATAGCCTGTATCCTGTAAAAAAGAGGAAAATTGATTAGCAAGTAGGAATCAAGTTCAGTTTCCCAGAGAGAAGAGGAGAAATAATGCAAAAACAATGACCATTTTTGCATGATGATGTAATTTCCACGCTTGAGCTGTGAGTGGCTAGAGTGAGTTACCATTGTGTTCTTGTGAGCTTCAGGATGTCCTGTCCGGGGGGAGGGGGTGCTTGTTGGAAAGGGGACGTGACCATCAGCCATAGCTTCACAAATGTAGGTAGCAAAAGCTAGAACCAACCTTCGATGGCCATCACCTTTTACAAATCTATGGATGTATGATTTGAGATGAGATTTCATCGGAGCTGGTACCAAACGAGGTGGACCACATTATTCCGAGGGGAAGATATTTAAAAAATCTTTAGTATTGGTCTTGGTTAAATCTGAAGAATCTCCAGTAAAGATCTTGATATCTGTTTAGGACACCTGTTTGGATAATAGAAAGTCTTAAACTTAACTTATAGCTGTCTGCCTGCCTTTTTTAAACTCTGATCTGGATGGGAAGCCTCGCAATAGGTGAGTCTTGGAGATTGCTAAGAATCTTTGAGGGCGTATAGAGGTTCACACAGGAAGCCAGCATGGTCACAATTTCTGTACACTTTATAACCTTGTTTCATTATTTCAATAATCATTATTATCATTATATGTATACTGTGATGTCTGTTACGATGGTATTTCCCATACTCTAGTTTATTCCACACATCCTAAATTATTCAGAAATTAAACCTCTACTAGAGCAGAGGTATTCAAAGCTCAAGTGGCAGTGGCAGCCATAATGTGAACTTCATACTTTCGATTAGTAATTCGAAGGCTCAAAGCCCTATTATTATATATATTTATTTTTTGTAAAACAATTTGTGACGGGTAAACAATGCTTTCTTAAGCACCAAAAACATAGTATAATTTCCAAAAGGCTTTTTTAAGCGTTTTTTTTAGAATAGTACAAAGTAAGTAATTTAGACACAGTTACAGGTCAGGTATACTATGCACCACTTGAGAAATTATATGTTTTGTTGATTTTCTAACTGAAAGGAAGTGCTTATTTTGGACATGTCTCCATTTGATAAACTGGTGTATTTTGTAGGTCATCCGAACTAAATTGACTGGGTAATGGTTTGATATCATTTTTAGAAATTATTTTTATATTTATGTATGTTATTTAGTTTAAATTTCTTAAATAAAATAAAATATGCATATTCAAATGTTTCACCAATATGGGTTTTATAGAAAGCATTACCAGTCGCGCTACTTGCTGTAACACGCAGAAATGGAGATTATTTTCATTTGAAAGAAACATACAGTGGTGCTTGAAAATGTGTGCACCATATAGAATTGTCTGCATTTTGCATACAGATTACCAAAATTTCATCATATTTTTACACAAGTCCAAAAAGAAGATAAAATTTAATGCAGTTAAAAAATAAAACAAAATACAACCCCAAATCAGAATAAGTATAAAAATGTCTATGTCTTACATTTATCTTTACATTTATTAATTGCAGATGGTATGAATCCAATATATTTCATGTTTTTTATTTAAATCTGGAGTGCAGGTCATATCAAATGTCACTGCATAAAGAACTGCATCAATAAGCATATGGGCAAGGATTTACTTTGACCCATCTTTGTCAAGTTTTACAATATAGAGTTATGTTGTATGCCACTAAAAGCTTTGTGTGCAAAAAAGCTATGTTAATGATGTCCAAATGTGGGCCCAAAAGCTTCTAGGATGGATCATCACACAGTGAAAACTGTGTGGTCAGGTGAATGACCATCTAGACAACAAGTCCATAAAGTTGCAAACTGATCAACTGATCATAAAGATAGCACCCTGATCAACCATTTAGTGAATCATCAAGAACTTCGGTGAGAGTGGTTCAATTGCAGTGATGAAGACTACAGGGCACCCGAGAAAGTCAAGTCAGTCTTAAGACTGGATAAATGATTGTCCAAAGAAGAAAAGTTGAGTGCTACTATGATTTCTGTGCCATGCCAGCAGTTGAGCATCCTGAGATAGTTCATTTGTGGGGTTGTAAATTTGAAAAAGTTAAGTTTTGCCTAAGAACACTTCTATGAACAAGAAATGCTATCAAAACATCCTCCAAAAGCAATTTCTCCTAACGATCCAGGAGCAATTTCAACATAAACAGTGCTTTTTTCAGCATGATGGAACACCATGTCACAAGGTAAATGTGATAACCACTTGGCTCAGTAAACAAAACATAAAAATTTTGGTTCCATGACCAGGACATTCTCCAGATCTAAATCCCATTCAGAACCTGTGGTCAATCCTCAATGAGATGGAGGACAAATAATCACCCAGAAACTGCGATCAACTAAAAGCACTGATTAGGCAAATGTTTGTTGCCATCATACAAGATTTTGCCCAGAAGCTGATATCCAGCATGCTAGGGTGGATTGCAGAAGTCTTAAATAAGAAGGGTCAACACTGTTTTTATTTGTATTTCTTTCTGTTTTTATTTGTCCATAAAAAGTTTTTTAAAAAATGATAGAATTCCTATAATTGTACTTCAAACTTTTTGAAAACAAAACTTATATTAACAAATGAAAGTCCATCAGACGAATTCTGAAATATAATGGGTTACTGTCTTCAATTATTTAACAGTGAGAGTAAATGTTACTGTTTTTTAAATTTTATTTGCATACTGTCCCAACGTTTTCTGGTTTGGGGTTATATTGTACTTGAAAATGTGTTTATTAAGGAAAACAATCCAATATTACTTATTTATGAATGACAACTTTTTAATAGCAAAATTTAAATCTGGTGTTTTTACTCAGTGGTATTATAATCAGGTGCCCTGTTGTATTTACAGGACAGTGATCTATCAAAGTCTGATCTCTGTAATACCTTTGTGGAACTGTATAATTGCACAAACAAATGTGATTTTTGAGAACCTTTGAAATAGAGAGCCTAGAGAGTATGAGCTATACCACTTCACAGTCAGATTAAGTGCAAATTAAGGAAATTCAAGAAACGTGTTAATATCCAAGCCAGTAGGCTAGTGTAAAAATATTTGTGGACAGATGAGATTTAATAGAATCATTATGTCTGGAGAAAGAAAAACAAAATTCTGAAAGAGATGACAAGACATCTGTTCATGTACTGAATTTTGCTCTACAAAAGAATGGTTATAGAAGTTAGTGTTTTTGGATGGCCAGGTCAATATATAACGTAAAAAAAGGTATTTATGACATCCTAAATAGTTCATAAACTTTCATGTACCACTAAACAGATAGGAACAATTGAGAATTATTCTCGGCTGCACAGCAAAGCACATTATCAAGTTTGTCCATTTTTATGGAGTACCAATGGAAATATCTATTCACAGATATTGATTTATCTGAAACAATGCAAGCCAAACAGTGGGTGTTTAAGGACATTGTTCAAGTGCTTTACTTTAACTCTCTTGTGCCCATTTTATTTTAACTCATTACCTTGTAACACCTGAACAAAACCTCAACCAATGCATTATTGCTGATGATGTTTAATGTGTTGAGATAAGACACCGAACTTCAGATTATAAGAGTAGCAGATAAGGCTGAAAATGAATCTTCACCTTTAGCATATTTGGCTCCTGAAGTTCAGATCACTGGAATGTTGATGGCGTCAGAGTCTGTGCTCTCTGTGCATTAATTTTTTTCTGTATAGGATAAAACAGGAAATTTATTGTGGGTGGTGGATTTGAAAAAATTTGTGCTCATGTTTTCGGCCCTCTTTGTCCCCGTCATCACAGTGTTTGACTACAGAGCAGGAACCAAGATAAGATGTCTGATAAGAGATCCAGTCATGCAGTTAAACTTCCTTTTTAGTGAGGAAAACTCTCTTTGCAATGTTTTGCTCAATTTATGAATTCAGCAAATGTCATTTGACTTTTTCAATAATCAGTATTACTTGTATATATACACTGGTCACAAACATTAGGGGATATTTAATCATGAAATATTTCATTTTGATATATCCCTTAATATTTGTAAGCGCTGTAGGTTTTGGTAATGACATGATAGCATTACACAGTTGCTGCAGATTTGTTGGCTGCACATCTATGTTGGGAATCTCTCGTTACACCACATCCTAAAGGTGCTCTGTTGGATTGAGATCTGGTGACTGTGGAAGCTATTTCAGTATAGTGGTCTCATTGTCATGTTCAAGAAAACAGTTTGAGATGATTTGCATTCAACAAATATTAAGGTCTGGGACGTATTGGTGGAAGGTGAACAACCAGTTCTTGTAGTCAACATGTTGGATGTGAAATGAACAGGAGTAAGACCTAAGCAATTAAAATTATGGTCAAATCATATGGCATGACAGCAGCCTGGCATGACTTATGAGGGTCACCGCTTAACAGTAGTGAGTGTCTATAGACAGTGGTCCTAGGTCATGTGTGAATGGACAAAAAATGTTTACTGTGGTGCAAGTCACAGAAATGATTACTTATCATTAACTTAGGTTACTTATTTGATTCGATATGACTACATACAATGCAGCGCCCCCTTCTGTGATTGCCTATCCGTAGACTGGTTACAATGCAAACCATGCTAATGTGCATATACTGGGGATGTGAGTTTTAGAAATTGACCTTTGAGCAATGGTCGTCTGATTTGATTAGTTTAATTCTCATTTTGTTCACCTGGTTGGACAGGTAACGGTGCACCTTTAACTTAAGTTATGGCACCAGTTTGCCCGGTGGGAAGAACACAAGCTAGTGGAAAGAGTATGGTGCTGTGGGAAATGTTGAGCTGGGAGTCCATGCATTTTCGCAGTAATTTCTTGTTTGTGTATTTGTTTATTTAATTTGATCATGTTACATACATGGATACTAGGCAGACATATACATACTAAGCAACATTATAGTTACTCAGTTAACATAATGCATGCTATTGGAATGTTGAAGGGAATCAGATTACCTAGAATAAACCCACATGAACACTGGCAGGACATGCAAACTCCAAACAGACCAAGGTCGAACCAGGGATCTCTGGAACTGTAATTGACGAATTCTGTCTACCACTTGCATTCATGTGTCTTCCTCCTTTGTTAATGTGGCTTCACTTTGACCAAATTTAATTCTTATAAAGAATTTTAAAGGTGCATGAAAAGGAATATCCTTATATAATGCTCACAAAAATAAGGGGATATTTTAAAATTAAATTTGTCGTAATGAAATATCCCCTAATAATGAAATATCCCCTAATTTTTGTAAGCATTGTAGTTCAACAGTATGTATCACGTAATGTCCGTTGAAGCTGCCAAAAATCTTTGTTGCTCAAGTGTAAAGGGGTGTCACACTATCTTGCCTCTGTCAACAGACATTTGTTTTGAAATACTGCATAGATATTCTGTGGTTGTACTAATAGAGCGACAGAGATGTAATAATATATAATTATTATACCGTCTTTTGGTTTAAGGCTTTTTCACAGTACTTTACTGTATATATTAAAATTAGCATTATGATAATAGAAATGAAAAAGAAAACTAATTTTTTTTCTTGAATCAGATAATATTAATTCTCTGTCTCATCCATTCTAGTGTTCACATGAAAATAAATAAAAGTTAAAGAATTAGAATTAGAGCAGGTTAAAAACCTCCAACCTGTTTCTTTCCTCAGTTTCATACAGTGTTTTGTACTCAACAGTTTGTAGTCAACAGTTTTGACTCCAGCATCACGGGTTCGGCCCTGATCTTGGACATTACACAAACTTTGGAGTTTACATGGCCACCCTGTGTCTTCGTGAATTTACTCCCGGTGCTCCAGTTCCCTCCCACAGTCCAAAGAAATGCATGTTGGGTTTGTTCCGTGCCCTTAGTATGTGAGTGTATGTAATTGATGATGGGATGGCAAACTGGCTGGGCTGTTCCTGCTTTGCATGACGTGCCACCAGATAGGCGCTGGCTTTCCCATGACCCTAACCAGGATTAAGCACATAAGAAAATGAATGAATAAATGATGTCTGACCTGGCTGAAAGGCACTGTTTAAAATTGAACCCAGATGAGCCTGTGGTACCCAGCATGCACCTTAAAGTGGTACTTTAAATTCCCAAAAGGGTTCTTGTTGTGATACTGGATAGTAGAGTTAAATTGTACTCATTTCATACTCTTAGCTCTTTGCTCAAGTCTTATCTTTTAACTCTCATTCTGACTTAAATCAGGTGTGAACTTCAAGGAAGTGAATGAGAACAACAAGAGGGACCTCTTCGGAGAAGTCTATTCATCCCTAGACACGCTGGCCTTCACCTTCGGCAATGTGTGAGTCCAGATTGCTGAACAACATTTTTTTCTCATTGTTTCTCAGTGAGTCAAAGCAGGAGGAAGATCTGTACCATCTGCAGAGTGAAGATCATGCACTGAGTCACCAGTGGAAGTGTGCGTGTCTGTTCTGTCTGATAGCACCTATTCTCTATCATTATGGCCAAAGTGCTGCTTTCTATGTTTGTGTAATAGTGCTGATGACTCACAAACCAGCTGCTTCTGTTTCTGTACGTTTTATATTTCTTTATTCCTCTTCTATCTGTGTCACTCAGAGTGTCTGACTTCCTTATGGGCGATGTAGAGAATGCATCCTCTTTGCGGCTCACTCCGACCCGCAGGAGCAGGGTAAGCCAATCTGATTTTGCTCTGACCATGATAAATACATTGAAAAAACATGCACTCTGTGTCATACAACAGAGTCAGTGGGTGCTTTTATCTCAGAACTGGAGGGAACCTGGATTTATATGTAGAGTCATCATATTTGGATGGTGATCCTCTTGTTGGTTTCAGAAGTGGTTAAACATGATTCTATTATTATTCAGACCAGTGTCAACAGTGATCGCTCTGTCATGCTTGTGTCATGCTTGTACACCATTACACCACCATTAGCTTGAACCATTAATACAAGTTAGGTTGGATCTATGCTTGAATGTAAATAAATTATCATGATGCCATAGAAATGTCAGCAGAAATCAAGACTCATCAGACCAGATATTTTCATTCTTCTATTGTCCAAATTTGATGAGTTTGTAGCCTCAGTTGCCTGGCAGAGATGGTATCTGGAGTGGCCTGCTGCTGCAGTACCTGCTCCATCTTGTCAATGGACAAATATGTTAGGAACCAAAAAGAAGTATAAAAGGGAAAACAGAGTTTCTCTATTCTAACCTTCATCTAATCTCCGATTCACTGTGGATTATAGTATTTACTGCCAACTGCACTTGTCAATCAGAGCAAAACTAGCCATTAAACGTAGACCTGTCAGCTCACATATATGGAATATTGTTTTCCTCTTACAGTTGCATGAAAGGTTAGACCAGAAATAGTACTTTCCTGGTTTGACTAATTTGATTATGCTTCTGAAGTTTATCTCACTACCACAATCTTCTATGTAACAAGTCTGATTTCTCTTTCAGTCTTCAGAAAACCTGTCAACAGAGTCAGCCAGCAGCAGGTTGGAGAAAAATGACCCTCATGGTGAAACCCTTTTTAAACCCTTCCTATAGATGTCAGATAACCAAATATATGAAACAATTGTGATTTTTTTTTATTGACAGTGTGAGGCATAGTACTTAGAATTATTAGTTATTAATAAATTTAATTATAAAAATTAGTACTATTCCCTACATTCTATATACCATAGACGGCACTGTTAGTACTGTTAGGCTATTAGTTCCATAAACAGCTTTGCTTGTAATTGTTTAAAAGCAGATTCTGTCTACCATTGTGCTGTTGCTCTTATCTTTTTCTGCCAAAAACTAGTAAATACATGCTGCTGAAGCAGATGTTGTCCACTTGCTGTGCTATGTAGCTTAATGCAGTTAATCACTATCGTGTTAGACTTGGTGTTTTTAATTGTTTGCTAGCACTAGGTTTTGTGCGCTTATTTTTAAGTACATTGTTCTGAATTTGAACTGTATTTGGGTGTGTGTTCAGGCCCCTCGTCCCCTGTGCGGGAATTGGAGGTGGATAACATGCTCCATCGCAGCGACGGTGGAGTGGAGTCAGCCCTCCTTTATGCCAAAGCCTGGTCCAAATACACAAAAGAGCTGCTCAGCTGGGTTGACAAACGCCTCAGCATGGGTATGTAACACACAGCCTGATGGGAAATCATATTTCTCTTTCTATGTGTCTGTTCTTTTATTATAATAATAATAATAATAATAATAATAATAATAATAATAGTAATGGCAATAATAACAATAATAAATAATTTTGGTTTTTGTAACCAAGTCATTTTTGTTGCAGATGTGGAGTGTGCCAAAAGCCTTGCTAAAATGGCTGAATCTGCAAAGACACTTGCCAGCCAGCAGGTCATTTTCTTATTGTTGATTTATTGGTATCAGTTTTTATTAACTGAAAATGGACTTGCAGTTTTCTGATAAAGATCAAATTAACTACAAATAACTACATAATACCTAATGTTTCTTGTAGGTATGCTAAGGGATATTTGTAACTGTGTAATATAAATATGTGATGTATATCATTTATGTAACAATACTTTTTTGTGACTGACTAAACAGGAGCATATGCCATTCCGAGACATCTACAATTCAGCCTTTAAGAATGACATTGACTACAGCCAAGTTCTGCTTCGAACAGCCTCTGCTCTCCAAGCTAATAAATTTATGCAGGTACATTCTGACTATGAGTGTGTAAAGTTTCCTGTTAATTCCTAGAATCCCCTGGTGTGTTTGAATTGTGAGTGTAACTCTGTTTATATCATTCTAGCCTCTTTTGGCACGGAAGAGTGAGCTGGATAAACTGAGGAAGGAGGTGAAGGAGCAATGGCAAAGGGAACAGAAGAAAATGGTTGGTGGAAATGTTTTCTTTTTTTTCCCAAGATAATAGCTGAGCCAGAGATAATATTACCTACTAACAGATTGTGGTCATCTCAATAAAAAAGATTTAATATGTGAAATATGCAGCGTGTTAGAACATTTCAGATATGGAACTTATTTAAACCTGTATGACAAGACATCACACACAAAAGGTGGCAGCAATACTATTCAATACTATTAAGAGGAAAAATGATTTTCATTGTTGAGTTTTCTTTGTTTTGTTTTGCACTGAGAATTCTTAAGACTTCTAAGTAACACTGATGCAGTCTACTGTGTCTGCAATCCTATCTTTCATTTTTGCAATCAAATAGGACATACAAAGCCTCATTTTATCTTGGTTTTTTTTCATTACAACTTAGTGCATTATCTCTTGTGTAGTTATTCTTAGACATCCTCTAAACATGCACACATCTCTATTAGTACTCTAATGGTATTGGTTCTCACTATATGATATATTTTTTAAATCGCACCTATCAAGTAAAAAAACCTCACAACCAAGTGTATATTTCCACCTGCCTCTTGACACTAATGCCCAAATATATGTAGACACCAACTGTAGGTAGTGGTCACTGTAACTAATATAATTATAATATGCAGATTATGATCTATACAGTCATGGATTGGAAAAGACAAACATTATCAGTGTTATGGGTTGTACTGAACTTATATCCCACACTCAACGTAACACTATCAAAGGCTATCTTTCCACCAAGTAAAGTTTGAGATAACAGTGAACCAGTGAATAATGTCCATCGTGAGTGGCCATCCTCACAATTATGTTGTAATAATATACTGGATTTTTTTAAGAGTGAAAGCAATCATATAAAAAGGGGGACAAAATCCCTGCTAATAATCATCCTTTTATTTACTTTTTGTGTGTTCATAAACTTTTGGCTATATAGTATTTCTATCTGTCTGCCTCTGTCTATCTATCTATCTATCCTACTATCTGTCTATCTATCTGTCTGTCTTTCTAGCAGTTTGTCTATCTACCTATCTATGTATACAAGAACTCTATGCTTCAGCAGTATTTAGTTATGCATTTTTGTGGATGCAATTTTTTAAATAAACGTATATGTGATTATGAATAAGCACTTACACATGTGCGGTTTTGTGTGTATGTTTGTGTGTAAACAGCATGAGGCTGAAGCTGCGTTAAAAAAAGCTCGGCTGATGAAGGATCAGAGGCAGGAAGAGTATGAACGAGCACGCAGCTCCACCAGCAGAGCGGAGGAGGAACAGCTCGGAGCAGGAGGCAAGCAGCTAGAGAAGAGGCGCAAGCTGGAGGATGAGGCTCTGCAGAAGGTGCGTACACTTGCTCAGACACATACACGCACACTTTTCCATACCCTGGCAGAATATATGCATGTGTATGTTTATAAATTATTAGAATGGTAAACAGTCAATTTTTCAGCCTTAGAGGAATAAAATAATTTCTGCTCTTGTTTTATTTTGCGTTTGTGCCATACAACTCAAAATTTCATTTTGAGTTCGGATGGATTTTGACAACTTACATGTTTGTGCAGTTGGAGCAATAAAACAATGAACCAATAAGCCATGTGAGTAGTGTGAGTAGTGTGATAGTGTGATAGTGTTACGCTATAGCCATTATGTTTTAATACCCATATGACATCCTGAACAATGTCAGAGATAATTTTTTTGTGTGTGATGTGACTGGTAAAAAGCATGACACTTTGTGTGTAACTTATCAGTAACAAATGCTCGCCTTGCTGCAAAGTACCATTCTGTCATGTCTAGCTAAACCTGCCCAAGTTCCAAAAAACAGAATTCTGGCACCATTATTGGAATGACTTATACTGAAAAATCCAGTTTGTGTATATTTTTGTCATTGCCTTATAGCATTGTGTACACACACCATCAGGCTGTACCATATCATACTGGTACTGGTACTACTGACTTGATAAATAAAGCTTTTTTTTATTCTAATGGGTTTTATAGACAGAAAGGAAGTAAAAAAAAAATAGGAACTAGACTATGGTTTGATTTTTGGACGTTCCCATGCTAGTGTGAGCTTGTACAAATAGTAAACCTCACTGGCGATCCTTTTCACATTGCAGGCAGAAGAGGCAAGGGAGCACTTCAGACATTGCATCACCGATGTGGACGTGAAGAGGCTTGATCTGGCACACACTAAGAGCGACATCATCTCCCAGATTCGCGCACTCATCTTTCAGTGTGACCTCACTCTCAAAGCTGTGAGTTAAGACACATACACACACATACAATTGGAGTTTTTAAAGTTCATCATATTTATGTAGTTTAATCATAAAGCAGCAGGGCTGGCAAGGGTAATCTTCCAAACTTCCATACTCGTCTTCCTCAGGTTTAGTCAGAAATGTAGGATTACAGCAGGATTTATGTACGGGTAAAGAATGAGATTACAATTCAGATTAAAGACCTAAGGTTACACAGATTAAACGTTTCTGAGATAATGACCCATGTCAAAAGTCAGAATAATGTCAATAATGCACATATGTATACAGTCACATATGGACAGTCGATTCCGGTTAATTATTACCACCGGTTAATGGGACCAGCTGCTTATTCGGACCAAATCCTAAAGTACCGAAACAAATCCTATTATGTACGTGTTATGTTATTCGCTTATTTGGACCAAAATTTCGCTTAATCGGACCAAAGAACGTGTACAGCATGTAATATCCGTGAAGAAACTCTTCGTCTCTGGTATCACTACCCGAAAACTCCCGAGTTTCTCCCCAGCCCTCTAC
>JAUZSU010175682.1:0-12861 GCA_034780255.1 Parotocinclus maculicauda | reverse complement strand
GTGTGTGTGTGTGTGTGTGTGTGTGTGTGTGTGTGTGTGTGTGTGTGTGTGTGTGTGTGTGTGTGTGTGTGTGCATGAGCTGTTTGGCACATAGTCCTTTTTGTTTGTCAGGATTGTCAAGGAAGCTCCTCTGGAGGGCCTCGTTCCTAATTCCCTAGTCGCCACTCTCACTGCCTGTGTGCAATTAACAGAGTAATTAAAAGCTTGATGAGCTAATTGGTGTTGGGTGAAGCTGCAGGTGTTTTGATTGGGGAGCTTGTTTGTGGAGGAGCACAGCGTAAACAGAGTCCAATTGCAGCTAATTTTTGGCGTCAGTTTTCCCTGTAATTTAAGTAATATGGGTATTAGGGGGAAAGCCAGGCAGCACGATTGGCATATTAACTCATTATGACGCGGTCTGGTAGAAAACCATTGTTTCTTGGTCCCTTAGCTTATGGTCTCCCTGCTCTAGCATGACCAAATGAAGAAATACATTTTTTAACAATATAAACACAAAGGTTTTTGGACACTAGTTCGGCAGCACTCACGTGTAGCTCATTTATAATATAAAGCAGCCATTTCTGCTAGACAAACAGTGGCGGTAAAATGGGTTGTACCGATACCCCGGTATTTTTTCTTTAACTTTCTGCCCTGCTGTCCTCCTTAAATAAAGGCCATACTGAATTGGTTTGCCAACTTTGATTTGGCTGGCTTGCACAGAACCTAGTAGAAAGCCAAATGACAAACTAATACTCTTATTTGTATATATATATATATTTGATTTGAACCTTACGTGTTGCGAAAAAACCCAACACGTACAATCCATTTAGGTGGTCAAATGAACAAGAATTATTCAGACAAAGAAAAATGCACTTGCTCATTCATTTGTCTCTACATTGTAGGTTTATATTGAGTGAAATGGTGCTCTGGTGGTGCAGTGTTCCAGCTCACCACCACAGTGGACCCAAATCTGAATCCTGGCCAATTTGAGTGCATCCCATGTTGGGCATCACATACATGCACAAGTGGTTTTATCTGAGGGAGTGGGGAAAGGGAGGGGCAGGGCATGTGCTGTGATTTCCAAGATATAGCACTGGATACCCATGCCATATTGGCAAGTGAGGATAAAGCGTGAAAAAATAAATAAACGAATTAATAATACACAAATATAAACGTACTAAAAATGAGCCAAATGAGCCTCAGAGATTTACAACCTTCGGGTGAGACAGAACAAAGCCGATCTTCCGATCTTGTTGAATCAAGACTAATTGGTATTTTTGTTTGTTAATCATAACCACAAACTTTATCCCTGACTTTGAAATTCATTTACAAATACACACACACACACACGTTTAGCGTTGGATCATGAGCACAATCAAAATTTAAACTATCCCACACAGCAATGAATATTAGTGCTTAAGAAGCGGTGCTAAGATCCGCTGACACCATTTGTTGCTTTTTTTTACCAGTTTTGTCAGTCGCTCTTTCTGGCAGAGAGTCGTTTGCATCCTTTGACCCTGACAGTTTTGGGAGATGTACTTGCTTTGTCACCTTTCCGTCTTCTCATTATTGCTCTAATCCTTTGTTCCTGTTTGGTGTTCGTTTCAGGTCTCTTCTTCACACCGCTTTTCCTCCCTCCCTCCTCCTGCTCTCTTTCTCATTTCTGTGTTGCTTGGCAGATGTGTCTGTGTGCCTGCGGTACTGTTGGTCCCCAGGTGTGTGTGTGTGTGTGTGCGTGTGTGTGTGTGCATGAGACAGTCATTGATGCTCAGGTGTGTGAGAGGTCTTTATTAAAGGCTCTGAAAGACAGGCCTGAAGATACACCCGAGCATCATACACTGCACACTCAATGTGAACAACGCCACATACTGTATATGGATGTATAAGTCTGTTAGGGCTGAGGGGTACGATGATATTATGATATTACGATATTACGATATTTGTAACTTAATACATTCTGATAATAATGTTTTGTCAGTAATGAACACAGAGGAACTTCATTTCAATGGAATTCCACACAGCGAATGATTTTGCAGCGTAAACTTCTGGGATAAGTGGATTTGTTAGTTTATTTTTACACTAATTCACATACTCAACCCATAGTGCTACTGCTTTGGCCGCAGTTACTAGTGGCATTGTATAATAGTACTATAGTATCAGGATCTAATATTTTGACTGAATGCTAACCAAGGTGTATTTGGTTCAGAATTAGAATTATGACAACAGACCAGTGTGTGTGTGTGTGTTTGTTTGTGTGTGTGTGTGTGTTTGTGTGTGTGTGTGTGTGTGTGTGTGTAGCATATCTTCCCCAAGTCCATAGCAAGTGCCCAGTGCTGTCCTAACACTCTCCAGATGGGCCCATTTGGGGAGCTGTTCTTGGCACAGCCTTACGTGACCAAATGTCACAAATACTTTCCTTTATTTAGGAATGACTCGGCCAGAGGGATGCTGGGTGGGGGTGGACATGGTGGTGATGGTGGGGGCAAAGGCTCGCACACATCTGGATTTTATTAGGAGTCAATGGGAAAAAAGCAGAAAAAGGAAGTTTTCCCCGTCTCTCTCAAGCCTTTTGTGGAGAAGTGGACTCGGTGTAGCTGCCTCGCAGCTGACAGTCTTCATGCAGTGAATAGATGGTGGAGAAAACATCAGGGCGAGAACAACCATCACACGTAATGAAGAGACAGAGTGAAGCGCGTCGGGGTGGGAAAGCAACTGTGCACTCAGCATCACGTTTTCATATAACAGTAATTGTTTACCGTTTGTCTCGGTTTATGATATTATCACCATCCTGTGTTAACACAATAGCAACGCTATTTATACCTGGCTTTAGGTTAAAGGCAAGTTTCTCTCAATAACGTATTAGTAAAATCTCTAAATATACTTTAGATTTTTGGGGGACAAGTAGCCAGTTTGTGGCCAAATATGTCTGTTATGGTAATGGCAAGTGTTTTGTGAGCCAAATTTATCCCAACTTTTGCCAGCCACAATAAGGGTTCGTTGCGGCATTCAGACTCCAGGCCGCATGTGACCCATAAGGACTTGTGTAGGATTTAGGCCAAATGTGTCCCAACAGGTGCAATTCTGACATGTTCTGGCAGGCAGATTAAGCTGAAGTCATAATTGTCGTTCCGTGGCAGAATGTGGGCCAAGGTGCTGCTCAGAAATGGGCCATCACTCATTCTCTATCAGAGAACTGCAGCCCCACTGTGTAGATAAAGTAGGGTTAAAAAATGAAATAATTAAATAAGCAGATCATGTAACACATCCCAGTAGTAGACTCCAAACCCTGCTGTAGATCTCCACAGATGCATATTTAAAATGGATTTGTATTTCATGGACTCCACAAAGGCCCCTCACCAGCACCAGTGAACTGTACGGCCTTCCATCAACCACTGTACAGCTTTCTGACTTTTGGGTTGTTGTCCGTGACCCCAGCATTCTTTCTCACACACATCAGCTGTCTCAGAGGCCGTCTTTCACACACATTCACTCACACTCTCCAGGGCCTGCTCAGCATTTGATTAAAAAGGAATTTGTTGCTATCTGGATGTTTATTTTCCGCATTTGCTCAGCTGAGGGATGACAGCCTGCTCTCGCAGAGGTTCAGAAATGCACAAGTTCGTACAGATGTCCTTGCTGCTGCATGTTTACCAAAATTAGTCTTCTTTTACCATATTAGTTCATAGCAAATAAAGCAACTTTTCCACAGATGTCAGCTGAGCTTAAAAACGTTTTTTAATTCCAGGTCTCATGGGGTGGGATTTTCTCTGTTCTACAACATAGATTTGGTAGACATTTCTTTAAGATTATGTATAATCATCGTTGTCTTGATGTATTTGAATATTATATCGCTTCGCCACACTGCACCCACATTTATGAACCCAAATTTGACTGTTATAGCGATAGGAAACTCTTGGTTTGGCGACAATGTGCTTGGTTCTGGCCTCAATGTTTGTCCGAGCTTTCATGGGATGCTGGTTGGGTGACCAGAGTTATGGGTTATCTCACAGGGTATGAAGAGAATGTACCCGTTTGTGTATGTCACAGGGGCTTAATCAGGCCACAGTAGATGTGCTGGTGAAGAAGTGGATGGATGAGTTTGGGGTACCCGGGATCGGCCTGGAGGATGGCTGAGATCCTGCTGTTTTGATGTGCTGCCTGTGTTTGTGTGGCATGACAGGGAGCAGATGTGGAAAGGCAGGAGGTCGGGCACGGTGCCAGAGCAGCTGGGAGAAATTAAAAACAACAGCATTCCTAGAGACTGGGGGAATTACAGAGCGCAGGAGCGAGCAAGAGACGGAGGAAAGGAGGGAGGAAGGGAGGAAGAAAGGGTGGGAGGGGTGGAAGAAAGGGTGGGAGGGGTGGAAGAGAATCCATATGGTGAGGCAAAAGATGCAGCAAGACAGGGGTCTTGCTGCGTAAGTCAAAGGTACAGCAGCGAAATGACTGTGGATGCCACTGTCAGGACCGATCGCGGCTCAAATGACACACTCAAACCCTGAATGTGAAAAGGATGATGCATTTTTACAGCCGTGTCATCACACAGCAGTTTCTTTTAGGCAGTTGCTTCTTCAGTGAAAGCACATCTGCTATTCCATAAAGGCTCCAGAAATAGCGACTGAATTACAAACTGCAGAGTGTGCTCAGGCGCCAGATTGGAACATCAGATTGATCGTTTTTAGCCACTAAATAGCTGTGGGTTCCCAAGTATGATATGACTGGCTTAGAAAGTGGTTGTTCAATGCGCACCATCATTAACGAAGAATTGCATGCAGTATTGCTCCATTAAAAACACACCGTACCTGGAGTCGGTCTGTTTGAGTAGGCTTGATTTGGTTGGGGCAGTTCCAGACAGGCTAATCAAATTAGGAGATTTGTGTTTTAAGCTGGTCAGATGATTGACAGATGCATCCAGATGCTCAAGCGGTAATGAGGGATGGATTCTTTGTCCTCTTTTATTCTCTCTTTCTAGTTCTCTTTATTAAGAGTCTTCCAGTCCTTGGCCACATTGCGTGCCCAGATGGTCACAGATGGAAGCCTGTACTTTTGTGGATTTTGTGACATATTAAAAGTGAAATCCAGAGTTCTGTGTGTATGCTGCCCCATCCTTTAGCTGGTTGGATTAAACAGCTGTCTGTAATCCCACGATGGATGCAGATAAGGCAGCAGAGCAAGACGGATGACTGTTTCCCTCTCTCCTTCGTCCGCTGGGAGTTCAGGGCCCCTCAGCTAAGGCTTGGACACTCCCTGGGTCCCCTGGGAGAATATGCAGCAGTTGCCAATGGAGATGCGTGGGCTAAGGACCCCCGGGGAGCAAATTAAGTTCACACAGGAAGCTTTGCCAGTCACACACAACAAGGGTCCCACGCTGAACCAAATGACTTCTGCGCATTAGTTTAAACTCATTTGTCTTCTATAGTGATTATATCCACATAAACCTCCTTCAGCTACTAATCTATTAGTCTGACTTTTTATTTTTAGTAAGAATGAAAGCTCTCTAGGTGTTTATTTTGTTTACTACCGTGCATGCTGCTAAACAAGCATGTCGCTTCACACTGCACAAGGACCATGTATTGTGCTTGTCAGAAAAGGCATTATCTATATAACCTGGTCTGTTAATTGCACAGGGGAAAAGTGCAAAGTGCTTGGGTAAAATCTGTAGAAGCGATTGACCGTTTGGCATCATCAACCCTTCATTGTGGATACTTTGTTTCAGCTCATGTTCAGTTGAGGACAAAATAAATTTGAACACAGAGGATCAGTCGTTTCACTAAGATGCTTGTAATGGTTCTGTATACTGAAATCTCATAAAGCAACAACAGAGCCATATAGCCAGCAGACATCAAGCATCATTATCACCAATAAACGACCACATATTAACCCATTTAACAACATAATCACCCACAAACACTTCACACACCACCTCAACCACCAACACATTCTCCACCAAGCAAAAATGTTTTCCCTTAGGCTCCAACACTCTCCGTCAAACCCTTCAGCCTTATCACTTTTTTAGATTATTCCGACCCCATCTTGCTCCACACCAACCACACACAAGTCACCAAGGTCAAGATGAAGAGCTTAGCGGAATAAAGTGCAGTGGATTAGAGTTGGAACTAAATTCTGCAAGGAAGGAGATAGAGGTTTGTGAAATTTGGTAACATCCTAGAAACATCTCAGCAACCTCACATGTACAGTAACTGCTCAGGGTTTGTTGATGTTTTATTTATAATGCAGTCTGGACCTCAGACAGAGATATTTAGCATAGATTTGGTATGTTTTAGTGCAAATTTGGCAAATTTGGCTACTGCAGTACATCTTAACCATTAACTAATTTACTGAGTCAGGTGTGCTGGAGCATATGTTGCATCTCAAGCATTAAAGACTATCATAAAAATGATCAGCTCAAGGATCTGCTGTGCATCTTTCATTGTGTCATGTCCTATCTGCACGACCCCTCCCATCTTTGTGCCCTGTCAGCCAGCGGCAGCTGTTGTCCCAGTAAGGTCGAGTACCAATTATCTGCCTGTTAGCAGTTTGGCTGTGACCCTGTGCGTTTGGTTATTTTTGCCCTTGACAGTTCTGCTGATAGGAGAGCATGGCTGGGAGTTGATGGGGTATGTCTCGGAACATGGCCCGGATGACCACACCACATGGTTCAGTCATGTGCGTTTGTTTGCAAGTGGCCTAGCTGACCTGGTAGAAGGTGACAGGCGATAGAGCAGAAGGCAGCTGATCCACAGTGAGTGACAGGGCTGAGACAAGAGGCGCCTGAGAGAGAGCCTGCTGCTCAACACATGCTCATGGAGAGTCTCACTCATGTATAATTGAACATTCTTGGGAACACACGAGTAGGTACAATCCTCATTTGCACACCCAAGCTCTCAACTGTTCTTATTGTCTTACCAATTAAGGCACACATACATTGCAGGCGCAAAACATACATGAACCATCTGAGCAACTATTCCTGTGATTATGACCCTGGGTTCAGTAGCGGCTATCCAAATTAGTTGTCTGATCCCAGACTGTGGAAGAGATACTCTTAAAAAAGGAGGACAAGCTTTGCTAATGGGGGTAGGTATAGGATAGAGGAGATATAGGATAAAGTGATGGTACTGGTGGATAAAGTGGTGTAGACATAGCGAGCATATATTCAGATTCATGAGTTTAAATTGGGACATCCTGACAAATGCTTCCTTCATGATTTGTGTAGTTTTACCCTTATCCACCATAAAACGATTTACTCTCCAACAAAGCTCACACTCACCAACATATATTAGCATCTACCATAAAAAAACACCAGCGATTTCAGCTTCATTGTGATATTAGAGATTCATATATTGGATGCTAGGAATTTTAGGATAGGGTTGTAGGATGCAGGCTGTTAGTTGCACGGCTTGAGAAGTCAGATTTATTTATTTACAATAATACGGGAATGTTTTATTTCTATTTCTTTTTGTCACGCACCATTATACCAACTGAAAACGAAAGTGAAAGCGGCAAATGTTATACAAAAAAAACATTGAGGACTTGAAAAAGGGGCTAAAAAAGTTCACTGGAGTAATCTCTCTCAGTTAGACACTGCAATGGAGGTGGGAATCGTGACGAGTGTGGCTTGGATATGTGTTCAATATGTTGTTGTTTGTCTGAAATGGTGGTAGCTTTAAACCCTGATGTGCAGCTCCTTTGGTTTGGTGGTAATGATGTAGTAGGTAAAGGACCTGGGTTCAGTCTGATGATTGGGCATGAAGGTAAGGTGGTCTGTATATATAAAACTGAACCTTACAGTGAGCAGCAGTATAAGATCACATTGTAGTGACAATGACAACTACAACAACATAAACTGTGTAGAAGAACGGCTATGGCAAGCTACTTCCTTGCCATTCCATGAAAGTTTGATGAATAATAAAACTATACACAATACACGCTTAGCAGGTATTACCACCATTAGACATTGGTGTTGTTCGATTTACCCTTTCAGTTAGAGGTTATATGTTTCATGAATCAAAGTGACTGCCAATATAGGCAATTGTGCAATGGAATAAGCTGCAATCTCTGTAGCTATGATGAACCCACAGGTCAAAGTGTTTTCTGTAATGGAGATTTGCTCTGTCATGGATATACACTGAAGGAGGTACATCGAATGTAGGTGGGCTATGGAATACATGTAGACTGCAATGCGTACAGACTCTGTAAAGGTCGTAAACTGTGTGGGTGAGGTGTGTTTTGTAATGAATATAAATGTTGTGATGGACAGTAGCAGATCCAGCTGCACTTGTCACTGACAGTCAAGCTTCAGCGAGGAGGGGGGGGGGGGGGGCCGTTAGAGAACGGGTGTAGGACACCGATGGCAATGTGAGGACTCGCAGGGGGGCACAGAGGGATCCCGTCAGCTGCAGCTGAGCAGGAGAACAGGTGCTATGCCATGTTTCCAACAGAAGCGACACTGTATTTACATGCAGTGCCTCTACACGCGCTGCATATCTTTCCTATAGCGCTCTAAACCTTTCAATAACATTATGACATCAGACGAAGAGACCCCCATTAATGCAGTGCTGGAGGGCAATGGCAGTAAATGTACCAGCACGATCTGATCTATTCTCTGCATTTTTATCAGAGACCTGGCAATTAGCAAAATTCAGATTAATAGGACATTTTTAATCTGACTTCCTAAACTAACCTGTCCCTACAAAGGTCAGTGTCAGTTTCTGCTATGGGATTTGTACGATACAGTATGTGCCAAGTGAAAGAGTGTTCACAGTCCTGTCACCTTTTCATAAATACTAAAGAAGCAGACCTGCATTAAATGCACAAACAGCCAAAGGGGTTGGGGATAGTACATTAAAGTAGCCCATCGATGGGACATTGTGTAATGTGGCTGTAATTGCATGCTGTGTGCTCTGTTCAGATATTCAGATCTGTCTCTTTCCTTTGCCCTACACAGGTAGCACTGAACCGAAGGTCGGAACAATGCCAGATTCACCAGCCGATGTGAAAACCCAGCCCAGGTCGACTCCACCCACAATGCCACCTCCACCACCTGCCGTGAGTCAGGCAGCCAATCGCAACGCATCGTTCACACCTACAACCAGTAAGTGGTTTAGGGGAATAGTCTGTAGTCTGAAAAGGTGAACATGCATAAACCAGTCTAATTCCAGTTGAATCAAGCTGTTTTGTACGTGTGCTTACACAGTGATTCAGGATTATATCTAGAGTCATTTGTTCAGCTTTACAATGCAAACCCTACATTTGTCATATTTTGAGTGTTTTAGCAATATAGTGCTTATTTACGTTGCTTTTTCTATCTCCAACACTTGTCGCACCTTATGTAAATAATTACTGTATCTTCTGATTAGATGCTAACTGTATTTCAGTACAATTTCATTGGCAGTGTACCTGTACTCTGCACAATGACAATAAAGTTAAATCTAATCTAATGTAAGATACTGTTACACAGTATTAATCCAGTGAAGCCCTTTACGCTAGGCATGTTAGTCGATGTGTGTGTGTGTGTGTGTGTGTGTGCTCGTGTGTGCTCACGACACTGAAAGCGCTGGCACTGAGGTGTGTTTACTGACTGTGCTAAAGCCGGGTGTTTTTTGCTAACAGGGTCGGGTACATCTCCTCTACCCTTTATGGCAATGCCAGACTGTGTTGTTTCACCTGTTGTGCTTGCCACCCGCCACTAAAAGCAGAGCACAAGTGCACCGTCACATGATGAAGTCGTATGTGGGCAGTCTGGAACGGAGATATAAAAGAGGGGGCTGAGGGAGAAATTAAAGAACATTCACTTCCTACTGGACAAAATACCACACACATACAGTACATGTAGCTCTGAGGCTGAAAAACACACAGCAGATGCCTAAAATGAGCTAACTATTAGCGCTCATTCCCCAGTGTTGTGGTCATCAAAAAATTGTGACAGAAGTTGTTTGAAATAATAAGTCACGCAGGAAAATAAATGTGCAAGGTAACCTACACTACGACAGGATACACACACTAAGCAGGCACACTCACTAGCTACATGTTTATCAGTAACATATCTATCTGGGTACATTATTAGACTAAACAGGACAATGACTCCCTGCCATTTTTCAGTTTGTGAATCATGTAAAACATGCTTGGTGTTTTAAGGCTAACATGCAGTAGAAGCTTATAGCTACATGGTTAATATCCACGTTGCAGCCTAATTTATTAATTATAATTTATTACTAAAACACTGGCTCTTCTAATTAGGAATTACCTGTATCTTTATTTAGCATTGTATCAGCACATTGTCCCAGCAACATTTGTACATGCTAGTGTAAATATACAAGTAGGTGACAATTAGCTTGTAGCTGACTGACACTTAGCATCTGTCATTACTTTTATATGGTCGTTGACAAAATATATTTACATTTATTTATGACGTTTAGCAAAGCAACTTACAATTAATACAGACGTACAATCCAAGCAAATGTGAGTTAAGGACCCTACTCATGGACCCAACTGTGGCAGAGGTGGGATTTAAACCCTGGACATTCTGGTCCATAGTCCAGTACCTTAACCACTAGGTCACCACAGTCCATATATGAGAGATAAAGCAAGTCCTAAAGTAAGAACACACAGTTAGGTACTCAACGCACACACACACACGCGCACACACACAAAACAAACCTAAGCCTAGTAAATCGTGGATTATCCGGGTATCCCATTTTAGGCTTATCATAAGGACCAGGGGTGTTGCTTTTTTGGAAAACAAGAGCACTGGCTTTACCTCCCTGGAGACACTAATCATGGGTTTAGTCTTATAACTGACTCTCTGTTACAGAGTAAATATTGTTATCTATAAATGTTTATAGGTACCGAACTGATCGTCAGTTTAACCAAATAATGGACTATGTTTCACTGACTGACTAGCCAACCAGCACTGTAAATACAGAGGTGCTTGAAAGTTTGTGAACCCTTTAAACCTGACTGTGCACCTAAAAAAAATATTTATTTACACCATTGTATAAGAAGCTACAGTTTTATTTTCTCTATTTGATTATACTTTTCATGAAATCATATCTATAATTTAATTCATTACTCTACATATTATTCGATTTTATTTGAATTGTCATATTTTAAATACAGTATGTTCGCTCTGTTAATATTTATTTAGCTTCTGTTTATTTGAACTTTTATTATAATCTTATACTACAAAGTTTCATTCTTACGTATCATCTAACCCTGCTGAAAAAAAACAGACCAGCATGATGGACTTGGTGGTGACCAGTGCATGCTTGTTAAACAACAAAACCAGCAAGATCATACTGGGCAACCAGCTTTGCCAGCAAAGTTATGCTGGTTAACCAGCAAAACCAGCACCATACCAGTTTAAACCAGCATGGATCTGATGTTGGTCAATGCTTGTTTTTTCAGCAGGGAAGTCGTCCAGGGGCAGAAGGAGATCCCTGTTTTGGTCTTGGTCCTCCCAAGGTTTCTTCTTTAGCGTTATGTTTGAAATATCTCAGCCTTTTCAACATGTTCTACCCTGTTCCCCTTGGTATCTTGGCTGCTACCTGTTCAAAAGACCTTTCCTGATCAAGCTTATTCATACTGTAGAAGGATCAACCTGGCACCTTGATGATGAAGCTCCCAGATATTGTTATTGATCATGTGTAAGGGGAGGAAACACGAAATACTTATCACTCTAGTCTACAGAAGCTGTTTTTTCTGATTTGTGTTAGTTTTTTTAATACTGTAAACAAATTCACTGTATTGTCTGGTTGTATTTTAATACATAGATTGAGAGATACATATTACATGATTATATTATTGCTTAAACAGCAATAGAGCCAGTTAATTTACTGGTGACCTAAGACTTTTGGACAGTACTGTTCTTCTGTCACTCACAGATCGGATCACTTTTAACGATCAAGCTTAATATGTTTGACTCATTTGTTAAACTGGGTTCTTTTAATCTAACCACTGAACCACAATCCAGCGGTTTTTGAACTCACCACCCCTGATCCAGAAAGCAGCAACCCTGAAGGGTCAATGAACACCCCAAGTACTTTCTCTTAGGACAGAAGTTCAGAGTGAGGCCATGGGAGTGTAGATACTAACAAACAGTGATATGTTAGAATCTGTAATGAAGTGCCTAATTTGTCATGGGCAAAGTGCACAAGATCAAATAAATGGGGTTTTTGGAATTTAAGGAGGGATTCTTAGTTTTATTTATCAAGACCACCAAAATTATGGAAGCCCAGCACAGGCCATTAATAAGCACGCGATTAAACCACACAAGTAAAACAGCTCGAATGGAACAAAACACACAGCAACGCTTTAGGGTAAAAAAAAAACCAGGGAAATCATAATAGAAAAGTGAAAAAAGTCTAAAAGCAAAAAATCCTCCTAGGTAACGGAACGTTCCAGCTGTATACGCAGTCAGGAATGCCGTGTCGGAATTTTATAAATATACATTTTCCGCTTGCAATATTTAATTTGCCTTATGTAATTGCTGACTGGGTTAAGTATGGCTTAGACATGAGAAGAGCCAGAAATAGTCGCAGAAGCCACACAGGATCGATGTTTAGGCTGCTAGGTGCTGTCGAGCGACAGTTATTTTGGACCGACCTGTCATTTTCCACCTTAACAGCAGGTTTAACGTTCTCAGGAGCTGTGCAATGTCAAGAACATCACGATTAATTACTCTGCAGCTCCTAAAAGAGTGCTGAGGTTCCACTTATAAAATATTAAGTAGCTCGTACACTTTCGAGTGACGCAACAGCAGAGCCGTTTTTTGGAAGAACAAGAGTTTAAAATCCAGTGCTGAAATCCAAGAATGAAATCAGTTATTGCTCTCCTTAAAGAGTGTTTAACCCACCAACCTACCTTATTATACAAAATCCTCCATAA